>LR990630.1:21903205-22163205 GCA_905147815.2 Phalera bucephala | reverse complement strand
TTAGATTAACATAATAAAAATCTCATTGATATTTTAACTAGACTCAGAAAAGTAAACTTAAAATTAAATCCTAATAAATGTGATTTTTTGTGAAAAGAAATGCAATGTTTAGGACATGTCGTTTCAGAAGAAGGCATAAAATCGGATTCAGGAAAAAAGAGTGTGCTTCCAAATTACCCCATTCCAAAAAATGCTGATGAAACGAAAGATTTGTCGCATTCTCGTCGCATTTCGTTCTATTGTTTTAATTACTTATGGAATTATACTACCAAAATGATAATCGCATACAGTCTAAAACAACGGATATATATATATATATATATATATATATATATATATATATATATATAAATGTGTTAACTGAAACCAATTTGAATCCTGATATCTATGATTCTGAATTATTTGACTCGAGATATAATGTTTACAGACGAGATAGGCTGACTTCTTGTTCCAATAAAATTCAGGGTGGTGGTGTTTTGGTGGCCGTAAGGAAGGATTATGAAGTCGTTAGATGTTCATCCTGGGAAAGCGTATATGAGGATCTTTGGTTATCAATTAAAATGCACAATCTTGATATCCTTTATCTGTGTGTATGCTATCTCCCACCTGACTTGCGTCGTGACGATCTTGATAGATTTAGAGGCATACAACAAATCGTCTTAAATAAAAATAGTAACCAGTTTTTGATCATTGGTGACTTTAACACTCCTAACCTTTTTACAGAACATTTACTAATTTTTACAGAAAGTTTATACCCAATTTTGCGCAACACCCCTCCGCGCCCTCAGCGCACCTTAGCTCCCCGCGCTCCCGCGCCCCAGAGGCTGAAGTCTTCCCCCCCTCTTAGGCCGTCGCTCGGCACCAACGCGTGGGTGAAGCCGCTGTCTTACACCGCGGCCTCCTACCCGCCAGTAGGCCCTGCCCGCCCCCCAAAGTGCTTGCCGGCGATCCCGCCGGCGGCGGCTGGTCCCCCACCGTCCACAAACGTAAGTCAGGACTTCACCCTGACCATGAACGTTTCGGCAGCAATAAGCCCCGCGTTGATCCCCAGAGTCCAAGAACTCGCCCTCAAAGTCCGCGCCGCCACCAACTTGGCGGACCAGGTTCTCCTGAACGCGGAATACAGGGACGTCTATGACGTCCAACTCCGACGACTCTCCCAATAATGGATTTACGACCTTCCCGTCTTAAGCCCCAAAACGTATCCCTGGCGTTTTTTAACGCCGATGGCCTTCGCTCCCAGCGGGATCAGGTTGCTGATTTCCTCCGAGATCACCAGCTTGATATCCTCCTAGTGCAGGAAACATTCCTCAAGCCCGCACAACGCGACCCTAGGATCGCAAACTACAACCTCGTGCGTAATGACAGGATCGGCTCCCGTGGAGGCGGTACTCTCATTTACTACAGGAGGTCCCTTCACTGCATCCCTCTCGATCCCCCTGCGCTCACCAATATCGAAGCCTCGGTTTGTCGCATCTCTCTCACTGGGCACCAGCCCATCGTGATCGCCTCCGTATACCTTTCCCCCACTAAGCTCGTCCTCAGGAGTGACTTCGAAGCACTCTTCAATCTGGGAAGCGCCGTCATTCTGGCGGGCGACTTCAACAGTAAGCACGTGGCCTGGAATAGTCTCACCACTTCCCCTAACGGTAGGTGCCTTGACGCCCTGGTTGACCTTCTCGACTTTGACGTCATCGCACCTATGCGCCCTACCCACTAACCCGGCAATCCCAACAACCGACCCGACGTCCTGGACATGGCGCTTCCGAAGGGTGTTACCTTACAGCTGCACTCCTTAGAAGTAGTCCAGGAGCTCGACTCTGACCATCGACCTGTAGTCATGAGACTCTGTTCCCCCCCCGGATTGACATGCGCTAAGCACGGCCTTGGCGGATGCCGACCCTCCCCCCTCCCCCTCAGCTCGGACTCCATCCCGTCCCCTCAGGACACCGATCAGGCCGTAGATGCCTTCACCGACCACATCCGATCGGCTGTCAGTCGATCGTCTAAGCAAGTCGAGGCGGAAGATCTCAACCTCAACCGCTTTCGACTGCCGGACGATGTTAGGAATCTCATTCGTTCCAAGAATGCCTCAATCCGAGCGCACGACTCTATTCGAACCCCACCGAAGCTAATCGGGCCCGGATGCGCGCTTTACAACGAGAGGTAAAGCGTCGTGTCGCGGAGGTCCGGGAGGAACAGTGGGGCGACTTCCTACAGGGCATCGCGTCATCGCACCTGGCCTACTGGCAGCTAGCGCGTAGCCTCAAAACCGACTCCACGACTGGCATGCCCCCGCTGTCCCGCCCTTCAGGCGCACCCCCAGCCTTCGACGACGACGAAAAGGCCGAGCTTCTCGCCAACTCCCTCGAGAGCCAGTGCACCCCCAGCTCCCAGTCCGTCGACCAGTCCCACGTCAACGCGGTCGACAGGGAAGTCGAGCGCAGGGCATCCCTCCCCCCCTGTTGTTTCCTTACCTCCTATCACCCAAACGGAGATCGAAGATCTTATTATGGGTCTCAAAACCAAAAAAGCCCCCGGCTCAGACGGCATTTCGAATCGCGTTCTGAAATGCCTGCCCGCCCAACTCATCTGCGTCTTAGTGGCCATATTGAACGCCGCCATGACGAACTGCACCTTCCCCGCTAAGTGGAAGGAAGCGGACGTCATAGGCATTCCCAAGCCCGGCAAACCTCGTAATCTGCCCGCGAGCTACCGCCCTATCAGTCTTCTCAACTCCCTGGCTAAGGTCTACGAGCGCCTACTTCTGGCGCGGCTCAAAGACTTTGTAGTGTCCAGGGGTATCCTTATCGACGAGCAGTTCGGCTTTCGAGCCAAACACTCCTGCGTCCACCAAGTGCACCGCATCACGGAGCTCATCCTTTTCGGTCTTAACAGACCCAAACCCGTCTACACGGGCGCCCTCTTCTTCGACGTCGCGAAGGCATTCGACAAAGTCTGGCACAATGGCTTGATCTACAAGCTCTTTCAAATGGGTGTGCCGGACCGACTCGTGCTCATCATACGAGACTTCTTGTCAAATCGCGCCTTCCGATATCGCGTCGTAATGACGCGCTCCACTCCCCACTCCACCCGAGCTGGAGTTCCCCAGGGCTTAGCTCTCTCGCCCCTCCAAACAGGAGCCTTTACACGAACGACATTCCTCGTTCGAGTAAGGTGCATCTAGCCCTATTCGCGGATAATACCGCTCTCTACGTCTCGCATAGGAATAAGGGTTTCATTACCAGAAACAATCAGGCAACCGCCAATTCCCTAGGGAATTGGTTCAGGCAGTGGCGTATTGAGGTGAACCCGGACAAGAGCGCTGCGGTGTTCTTCTCCAGAGGTGCCACCCCGCGCCACTCCCTGCGCCGCCCTAGAAGTAATCTCGGACAAGTGACCATGTTCGACCGACCCATTCCCTGGGTCAAAGAGGTCAAATATCTAGGGGTCACCCTAAACAGTACCATGTCCTTCGGCCCGCACATCAAGCGGGTCCGTCACCGAGCATCCTTTCTTAATTTGCAAGCGGAGTAAAATGTCCCTTAGAAATAAGGTGACGCTTTACAAAACTTGCGTTCGACCCATCATGACTTATGCGTGTGTTGTGTTCGGGCATTTGGCCCCCTCTCACATCAATAAACTCCAAGTGGTTCGAAACCGCTTCCTCCGTAAAGCCGTAGAAGCCCCCTGGTTCGTACGGAATGTCGATCTCCACTCCGATCTAGGTCTCGAACCTATTCGCGCCTATATTAAAAAGGCGTCAACACGTCACTTCGCGAACGCATCTACCCATGCGAATCCGTTAATCGTAGCCGCCGCCGACTACGACATACTGTCGCCCCCTGCCCTTCTGGCTCGAGCGTAGTGGTTGCACGCTCGCCCTTAAGTCCGGTGAAGCTGTAAAGGCCTCGCGGCCAACAGCGTACATCACTCACACACACACACACACACACACACAAATGTTACTCGTAAGAACACGGTTGTTTATTTAACCACCCGAAGACACCACCTTTATAAACAAAGTGATACTAGATATCGATTACACTCGGAGCTACATCGCAATATGGATAGATAGCGCTGCATTTAAAAAATATGTTGGTGGCAAATTGAACGAAATGTATGGTGTAGGAATAAGCTGTCACCCAGAATATAAATTAGGTATGCGCGTAAACTGGTGGCACTTCACAAAACTGTTTTGGTGTAAATGTATAGAAACAATTATTTTTACTTCGGTTTAGGGTAGATTAGAATAAGATATCAGTTAATAATAACTTATCTTTGTAATTAGTCTATAAAAAAAATTGTGCGTCTCGGGACGCCCGACAGAAGTGATAACTAGCGCTGTGGGTGTGGTGTACTCAAAAGATACACTTCTTTGGTTATCACCATAAATACACACAATGCACAGACAACCGCTCATGGCGGCAGTCAACAAGTGAATGTCCAATGTCACCGTTCGCCCCACCAAGCCATCCTGTAGTCTATACGTCACATGCCTCTTCCTTGTTAAAAATACATAAATAATGTTAGACATTTGAGTAACATAATATGCTCAATTAATATACTCGCAAAAACAAGCAAACAAGCAAGCCTCAGCGCAAGACTCGTTCGATCTTATCGAGATACAATAATAATAATTCTTTTACCTTTAATGAAACCAGGTCAAGGTTTGAACTGAATAACAAAATAACCAAAGACAGAAGCACACGTCACATTTCCCTGAGCAAAGCTCCACACCTTTGACTTAGACATAGTTATCCAGCCGCTACATATTATTAACCAGGAAGCTATGGATTTAAATCAAATATTAATATTATACTTCCCTCTCACCTCCTTTCCATAATTTTCTTCTTGTACTTCCTTCGGGCATATCCGCTGGTTCAAATCAGGGGCTAGGCATATGACGTAGATACCTGGATAATTTACGTCTCTTTACATCTTCACGGATAAGTACTAAATCGCAATCACCACTGTACAGGACGACGTCTGCATGATTTGTATAAATAGATTAAGTTACTGTAGTACATTATGTAATTTAAGTTAGAAATAAGATAATGTCATAGAATCCTAGCGCATAAACACTAGTATACAATTAGAAGAGTGTAACCCTGAAAGGGATAGGAATAATTGAAGAGTGTAACCCTGAAAGGGATAGGAATAGTAAGAAGAGTGTAACCCCGGAAAGGGACAGGAATAATTGTATCATGATTGGTTTATTTGATTAATAAACTCGATGCAAAGCCCACTAGTTGTGACACACCAAAATAGTATTTAAGAGCGCGAAACATCGCGCCAGGCACGTGACCAGTTCTGGCTGTGCCTCTCGCGCGTTCGGTCGTGTCACTGCGCTGCCCGCCCGCTCGCTATTTTCGTGTTACGTAATTTTCGATTTCGACTTGCTTTGTTGGAAACGCCTGCGCTTGCGTGGAGTGGTGACCTGGTTGGCTCCTATACGTGTATACGTACGCATATACGGGCTTGCGACGGTACTTCTCCGCGTCTCGCGCGTAGCAACAAGGCGAGCCGTTAGGCAGACTCGCCGTTCTGACGGCGGTCGGCCTTCCCGCGTTTTTGTAACGGTCGTTTTCCGCGACCTACGTGGTTCGTCGCAGCTGTGCTTGCGTGTGTTGTGCTTGCGTGTTTACGTGTTTGCATTCGCGGTGCGTATGCTTTTGCGTCCCGTGTAGGTACGGTTCGCGTATAGCCCGGCGTGACCAATCACGTGGGTTGCTAGGCAGCCGCGTCGGCTAACGGCGCGGCCGGCCCACCCGCGGTTTCTTCTCTAGGGTGAGTTTTTAATTCGATTTATCTATTCTCTTTATATCTATTTCTATTCTATTCTCCGTGCGGCGGTTCTCTTCGCCCCGGAGCGGCTAGGGTTTGGTGCCGCCCGTTCGCCCTTAAGGCGAAGGGGCACGCCGCGTCTCCCCGGTAGTGCCACCCCCCCGCCGCTGCCCGGTGGGGGGATCAGGGCATCGTTCACGCCCGGGTCTTAGGGCCCCTTTTGTTTTTAGTTCACTCGCCCTGCCATTTCCCCTCTGGAAATGGCGGAAGTCTTCCCTCCGGAGTTCGTCCGGGACCTCACCAACTACATCCTCTCTCATTGCCCGGACATAGTCCGGGAATTCAGGGCGACGTACTCGCCCGCCTCGCCCGACGCGTCGCCCGCGCGCGCGTCGGCCCCCGGCCCCGCGCACCCCGCGCCTTCTGCGCGCCCCGCGGCTCCGTTCGCCGCGCCGCGAACTGGTGTAGGGGCTCAGCCCCAGACCCCCGCCGACCGCCCCGTCTCACCATGCGGGTCCGAGCCTCTCTCGGACTCGGATATAGAGGTCGAGCGCGCGTCCGCGCGACGCGCCGCCCCCGTCCGGTCCCCGTCCCCGTCGCTCTCGTCGGAGGACGACTTCGTTCCCATCGCGAATGGGAAGCGGGCGCGCAAACCGCGCGACCCGCCGCCACCCAAAATCCAGAGGGCCGGAAACGTTTCCGTTTCTCCCGGCCCCTCCGGCCCCCGGCCGTCTCCGTCTCCCGACGCGGCCGCGAGGGCCTCCCCCCTCGCGCGCCCCGCACGTCCGAACATCACTCCCCCGCCGCTTGTCATTCAGGACAAGAGCGCCTGGGAGCGCATATCCAAGGCGATCTATAATCGCCAAATAAACTACACGCACGCGCGTTCCACCGCGCAAGGCATAGCCGTCAAGGTGGCGTCTTCGGACGACCACCGACGGCTATCCGCGTTCCTGCGATCTAATAAGATCGCTTACCACACATACACCCTGGAGGAGGAAAGGGAGCTCAGGGTGGTAATCCGCGGTGTCCCGAGGGAGCTGGACACCGCCGTCATCAAGGCCGACCTCCAGTCCCAGGACCTTCCTGTGCGCCAGGTGCACAGAATGGCCAATGGGCGCTCCAAGGAGGCGTACGACATGGTGCTGGTCGTCCTCGACCGCACCGAGTCCGGCCGCAGGGTCTTCGATCTGAAGGCCGTGTGCCATATATCTGGCCTCTCCGTGGAGGCCCCCCATAAACGTGGCACGCCCGGGCAGTGCCACAATTGCCAACTGTACGGGCACTCTGCCCGAAACTGTCACGCGCGCCCTCGATGCGTTAAGTGCATCGGGGACCACGCGGCGTCCCAGTGCGCCCGCTCGAAGGAGACGGCGGCCGAGCCCCCCAGCTGCGTCCTCTGCGGCACCAAGGGGCACACCGCGAACTATCGCGGTTGCCCCAAGGCCCCGAAGGGGAAGCGCGGCCGGGCGAGGCGCGGCGGCCGCCGCCGCCCCCGCGCGGTTGCCCCCCCCTCTGCGCCCTCAGCGCAACACCCCCCCGCGCCCTCAGCGCACCCTCGTCCGGTGCCTTCTGCGCCAGCGACCACGGCTCCCCGCGCTCCCGCGACACTGAAGCTGGCCCCCCCTCCCCCGCCGCTCAGGCCGTCACTCGGCGCCAACGCGTGGGTGAAGCCGCTGCCCTACACCGCGGCCTCCCACCCTGCGTCAGTGGGCCCCGCCCGCCCCCCGAAGCGCGCGCCGGCGATCCCGCCGGTGGCGGCTTGTCCCCCTCCGGTCACTAACGTCAGTCAGGACGTCGACCTAATTATGAGCGTCTCGGCGGTTATAAGCCCCGCGCTGTTCCCCAGAGTCCGCGAACTCGCCCTTCGTCTCCGCGCCGCCACCAACTTGGCGGACCAGGTTCTCCTGGCCGCGGAATACAGGGACGTCTATGACGTCCTGGCGTCCCTCAAAACCCAACCCCCCCGCACCCAATAATGGATCTACGTTCTCCCCGCCAAAAGCCCCACAACCTATCCCTGGCGTTCTTTAACGCCGATGGCCTTCGCTCCCAGCGAGATCAGGTTGCTGATTTCCTCCGAGATCACCAACTTGATATCCTCCTCGTGCAGGAAACCTTCCTGAAGCCCGCACAACGCGATCCTAGGATCGCAAACTACAACCTCGTGCGCAATGACAGAATCGGCTCCCGCGGAGGCGGCACTCTCATTTACTACAGGAGGTCCCTGCACTGCATCCCTCTCGATCCCCCCGCGCTCACCAACATCGAAGCCTCGGTCTGTCGCGTCTCTCTCACGGGGCACCAGCCCATCGTGATCGCCTCCGTTTACCTTTCCCCCACTAAATCCGTTCTCAGGAGTGACTTTGAAGCACTCCTCAATCTGGGAAGCGCCGTCATTCTGGCGGGCGACTTCAACAGCAAACACGTGGCCTGGAACGGTCTCACCACTTCCCCTAACGGTAGGAGCCTTGACGCCCTGGTCGACGTTCTCGACTTTGACGTCATCGCACCCATGCACCCTACCCACTACCCTAACAATCCCAATCACCGACCCGACGTCCTGGACATGGCGCTTCTGAAGGGTGTCACCCTACGGCTGCACTCCTTGGAAGTAGTCCAGGAACTCGACTCTGACCATCGACCTGTAGTCATGAGACTCGGTTCCCCCCCTTCCGCCCCTCAGCAACCCAAAAAGACGGTGGTGGATTGGCATGCGCTAAGCACGGCCTTGGCGGATGCCGACCCTCCCCCCCTGCCTCTCAGCTCGGACTCCATCCCGTCCCCTCAGGACACCGATCAGGCCGTAGATGCCTTCACCGAGCACATCCGATCGGCTGTCAGTCGATCGTCCAAGCAAGTCGAGGCGGAAGATCTCTACCTCAACCGCTTTCGACTGCCGGACGATGTTAGGGATCTCATTCGTTCCAAGAATGCTTCCATCCGAGCGTACGACTCCTACCCCACCGAAGCCAATCGGGCCCGGATGCGCGCTTTACAACGAGAGGTAAAGCGTCGTGTCGCGGAGGTCCGGGAGGAACGGTGGGGTGTCCTCCTAGAGGGCATCGCGCCGTCGCATCTGGCCTACTGGCAGCTGGCGCGTAGCCTCAAATCCGACTCCTCGACTGACATGCCCCCGCTGTCCCGCCCTTCAGGCGCAGCACCCCCAGCCTTCGACGACGACGAAAAGGCCGAGCTTCTCGCCGACTCCCTCGAGAGCCAGTGCGCCCCCAGCTCTCAGTCCGTCGACCAGTCCCACGTCGACGCGGTAGATAGGGAAGTCGAGCGCAGGGCATCCCTCCCTCCCGTCGATTCCTTGCCTCCTATCACGCAAACGGAGGTCGAAGATCTGATAATGGGTCTTAAATCTAAAAAAGCCCCCGGCCCTGACGGCATTTCGAATCGTGTTCTGAAATGCCTGCCCGCCCAACTCATCTGCCTCTTGGTGGCCATCTTGAACGCCGCCATGACGAACTGCACCTTCCCCGCTAAGTGGAAGGAGGCGGACGTCATTGGCATCCCCAAGCCCGGCAAACCTCGCAATCTCCCCGCGAGCTACCGCCCTATCAGTCTCCTCAACTCCCTGGCCAAGATATACGAGCGCCTCCTTCTGGCGAGGCTCAAGGACTTCATAACGTCCAGGGGTATCCTTATCGACGAGCAGTTCGGCTTTCGAGCCAAACACTCTTGTGTCCATCAGGTGCACCGCATCACGGAGCACATTCTCTCCGGTCTCAATGGGCCCGGAAGACCCGTCTACACGGGCGCCCTCTTCCTGGATGTCGCGAAGGCATTCGACAAAGTCTGGCACAACGGCTTGATCTACAAGCTCTACCGATTGGGTGTGCCGGACAGACTCGTGCTCATCTTACGAGACTTCTTGTCGAATCGCGCCTTTCGTTATCGCGTCGAAATGACGCGCTCCGCTTCCCACTCCATCAGTGCTGGAGTCCCACAGGGCTCAGTGCTCTCTCCGCTCCTGTTTAGCCTCTACACGAACGACATTCCTCGTTCGAGTGATGTTAAACTAGCTTTATTCGCGGATGACACCGCTCTTTATTATTCCAATAGGAACAAGGCCCTCATCACGAAGAAACTCCAGACCGCCGCCAATACCCTAGGGGATTGGTTCAGGAAGTGGCGAATCGAGGTGAACCCGGACAAGAGCGCGGCGGTGCTCTTCTCCAGAGGTGCACCTTCGCACCACTCTCTGCGCCACCCCGGAAGGAACCGAGGTCAAGTGACCATGTTCGACCGACCCATTCCCTGGGTCAAAGAGGTCAAATATTTAGGGGTCACCCTGAACAGTACCATGACCTTCGGCCCGCACATCAAGCGGGTCCGTCACCGAGCATCCTTCGTGCTCGGTCGTCTCCATTCGTTAATCTGCAAGCGGAGTAAAATGTCCCTTAGAAATAAGGTGACGCTTTACAAAACTTGCGTTCGTCCCATCATGACTTATGCGTGTGCTGTGTTCGGGCATTCGGCCCCCTCTCACATCGACAGACTTCAAGCGGTTCAAAACCGCTTCCTCCGTAAAGCCGTAGGAGCCCCCTGGTTCGTACGGAACGTCGACCTCCACTCCGATCTAGGTCTCGAACCTATTCGCGCCTTTATTAAAAAGGCGTCAACACGTCACTTCGCGAACGCATCTACCCATGCGAATCCGTTAATCGTAGCCACCGCCGACTACGACCTCCCTCGCGACCCCTGCCGCTACCGCCGGCCGAGACATGTTCTCACCGACCCCCCCGATGCTTTGTCATCCCTTCTTTCCGCTCAGAATACGAGCGACGCCGTAGACGCAGACGCAGTAGTAGATCCCCTCCCATAGCCGGCGGTCGACCGGTGCGCTTAGTAGTGCACCCGTCCCCCTACAGCGACTGTCCCAACCGAGGGCGCCTCTCCGAGGCGCCCTCGAGTATGTCGCCTCTTGCCCTTCTAGCTGGCTGGAGCGTAGTGGTTGCACGCTCGCCTTTAAAATCCGGTGAAGCTGTAGAGGCCTCGAGGCCAACAGCGTAGATCATTCACACACACACGCCAGGCACGTTCGAGCGACTGGGCATTGGAAGATTATAGGAAGAAACTCTGCGCGAAGAGGGGCACAACTGGTGGGTGGAGCACTGTTTCAAGATTATTCGGCTTTTATTTGAATTCTCCTTCACGACGCATACTAGCCACAGCAGCAACAGGACGCACGACGTATTATTCGTCCTGTTCAACCACTAATAAAACTGTATAGGGAGAACGATTATAATTATACTTTATCAGATAAATCCTTATATAAGCGTTCTTAATATATGTCTTAGAAGATACCTTATAGATTGCGTTTAGAGAAAATGAGATCTCCCATTAGGGAGATGTGAGTGGGGTTGTTATTAAATTGTCAAATATCGCAAAAGGTCTAGAAGAACTTAATTTCAGTATATGTAACCGTTCCTAATATTTGCAACAATTCGCACCTAGCTTCACAAGAACATATGTCTCATGTTGTAAAAGGCTGTAAGACTTGTTTATGGAAGTCACGGGCTAATACAGGTATGGAACATCTCACAAAGAATACGTTAAAAATCATATGAAATTTTCCTTCATTCATCGCACCTGCTACTTTTCCTCACGATAGCTGCTATAATCACAATTTGTTTTAGTCACACTTTATTTGAGCTAAATTTGCTTACTACAGATACATAAAGTACGTCTAATCCAGTATGTTGAGGTTTTCATTTTCGGCAGTTCTTAATTATCCATAGCCGAACACGATCACAACTTATGCATCGCTTTATTTCCTGTGAAATTCCACCTATGAAGCCACAGATTCAGAACTACAATATGGAAATTAACTAAAATTTAAAATAATTTACATATTCACTATTATAAATCCATTGCAAAATCGACCCATGCTCGCACGGGGATTTCACGACCTTGATTGGGATCGGTAGCCTAGGTTTAGAAGTAAATAACCTTAAATATTTAGGTCTCAGGGTCCCAGCCTTTTCCAGACCTTTGATCGCAGTTGGGACTCCATTGTGACGATTTCAGGATGACAACTATCCCGTAGTTAACTCAAAGAATTTCTGCACTATAGAAGATTATTTAGCAGTGGTCACCGCCTCCAGCACTGCCCAAGTATTGTGGACGTAGTGATGATTTCCACCCGGGGATAACATTTTGCACGGTTTACTTTTCCTAGACCAAATCATGTTCAGATTCGCAAACTATAGTTACAATAGTGACCAGATGCATGTTCTAACTACTCTGTGAAAATAGCTAAAATAGGGAGCAATTTCTTACAAAATTATTATTTTTTACAGGGTCCGGCTGCCTAATATGTAACTCTCATATAATCTGTTTTACTCGATTGGTTTAGTTTCCACCTAAGTAAGTGCTGTTAGAGAATTCTGATAATGAGTTTCGGAAACACATTCGCCATATTTTAGGTTAACATTTTTAAGTACATACTTATAACAAGTTGTTGATTTTTGGTGTGATCACTTTCATTATAATTTTTACACAACAATGTTGTCGTAAAATTGATTATCTCTACACTGTACAAATTATTATTTATTTTCTATTATTCCATACATATTTTTTAAGACTAAGGTATGAATTTATAAGCCTTATATCCTTGCTGTAAGGGAACTCATTTTAGCTGAACTATCCCTATCGTCACTATGGTATCTTGTTTTGATCTAAATCGAAGATATTCATAGATTCCGTCGTAAGAATGTCTCTTCCAAAGAAATCGATATCCGAATCAAACGCACTAGAATCCATTATAAATTAAATCAAGCACTAAAAGGTTTAATCGAATTGAAGTCCATTTCCGAATGAGCAAAATTTTGAATAATGCATTTGATTTAAGGAAAACATATAAAACGGAAATCTTTTAGAAATCATAAAAATAATGATGTTCCAGAAGGCACGTATTTGGTATTTATTCGAATATATAGATGCATACTGTACTTAAATAAGAATCATATGTGAATGACTACTTCTGTGATTCCACTTCGAAAGATTCACTGAATCGACTCAATGTTTAAAATCGATTAAAAAGGAATTATTATTTCAATCGAATAATCGATACTTCGACTTTGGACAGGCAGGGGAACATTTACTTTGCTTAAGTACATATACATATAACTACACACTTAGATATTTAGATCATATACGCGTACACGCGCTATATTGATGAATAGTAGGCACATTTGTTTATATATTTACATATACATACACGCATACATATATTTTTATGCAGCATTTGCTACATTCAATTATACAGTTGTTTAGTCGGCATCTAGGCATCTCTATATATACATTACACAGATGTATATATATACCATCTATGCAGCCTTTGCTACATTCAACCACAATCAGCCTCTAGGTCTACATATACACATTACACACAGGTATATTAAAAAAATATATATATATATATATATATATATATATATATATATATATATATATATATATATATATATATATATATATATATATATATATATATATATATATATATATATATATATATATATATATATATACACCATCTATGCAGCCTTTGCTACATTAAACCATACATTGTATGGCCGGCACATTTTGTATGTTGTGAACTGCGACACTAAACCATACGTTGTATGGCCGGCACACTTTCTATGTCGCAGTCTGCCACATTCAACCATACGTTGTATGGTGGGAACATTTTGTATATTGCAAATTGCGACATTCAACCATCCGTTGTATGGCGGCCACATTTTCTATGTTGCAAATAAGCACAATTAACCATACATTGTATGGGGGGCACATTTTGATGTTGCAATTTCCACAATAAACTATACTTGAGTATCCTCGGCATACTTATTTTTGTCTTAATATTCTATGTAGCTATTTGCCATAATAAACAATACTTTTGTATAGTCGGCAGTGTTTATTAAAGGTTTGCCATATCCAAACATACCCTTGTATGTTGGACACATATATCTATATATTACTTCGGTATTTCTATGTAGTTGTTTGCTGTTGCTACGCTCAATGTAATATTTTATATTTATAGCAGTAGGCCAATTTCAATTTATTTACGTAAGTTAAATAACTTTTAATGCAGGTAGGTATTTGTTTTGGACGTAATACCTACGTAAATATCGCATTTCTCTGTAAATTATATAAATTTACCTTCTAAAACGCGACAAAGTACACGTTTATTTTATTTCTACATCTTTCCTTATTTTGAACTATCATAGGAATAAACGAAGTGACCTTAAAACATTGCAATGCAAACCATTATTTATGAATACTGCATGAGCTGATACTTTTGTCAGTCTATGAAGAACTCTCAATTATCGTTCATATTATTTGCTTTATCGTATTATTTGGTATACTTTTTGTCGGTTCTCCGACTCGGCTAATACCTACAGGCACAATTTAATTGTGTGGTTGATAGCAATCTCTGATATATTTAAGTCCACATTATTAATTGTAGGTAGTTTTTTTTCCATATATCTACCGTCACTCGCGAAATGTTAAAATTGAATCATGTTTAATTCATTGTTAAATGCAATGAATTATAAAATTATTATATAACCACAGTGTAACAGACAACCACACAACAATGAAAATCTTTGTCCTGTTGCAGTATTAGCAGGCACAAATGTTAGATTGACCTGACCGGAGCAATGAATGTGTTTGAGTATTTAAATCTCAGGACGACATAACTGTGACAATTTGACTGTCTACCACCTTTTCCTTTTGAAAATAAAAAGATGATCAGTATTGTTCAATAATGAAGTAGTATGATCAAATAATAATTCTTAGGGTATTAATAATAAATAAACAGGGTAAGTGGTGCGGCCATTTCAATGTCAAGCATTTAATTATTATTCCGGTCATTTTCAGTCGTATAATTGCTTTTGTATGTATTACTCACATTTTTATCCTCGTCGCCAATGTGGTGTACTCAAAGGATACACTTCTTTGGTTATCACCATAAATACACTCAATGCACAGACAACCGCTCATGGCGGCAGTCAACAAGTGAATGTGCAATGTCACCGTTCGCCCCACCAAGCCATCCTGTAGTCTATACGTCACAGTGGGTTAGAGTGAGAGAGGAAGAGCCTGCCTACCGCTGCCGTATGCGTGAGAGAAAGGGAAGTCAGACAGACAGGCGCCGTTACGCGTAACGTTACGAAGCGGTTTACCCTCCCATAAAAAGTTATCACCAGGGGTCGGAAAGTCGCCTACACAGTCAAAACAGTTTTCTTTGGTCACGCCACCTCATATCGTTATTCCTAACCAATATAACACCAATTAGTTATTACCTATTCGCTAGATGTCACAACAGAACTGATTAGTATCGGTAGAAGATCGATTTTTATATTAAAAACATAAGTGCCTTTAAAATTAATATTTTAATCTTATTCAACATAATCTGTAATGAATATCGTTATACATATTTTATTTCACTATTAAACTGTTACTTCGATTTATTTTAAATTAACGTAAAAGTATTGTTATCTTTTATTTTCTACAAAATATCAATACAGTGTATGTGCAGTCTGTGGACTGTTCACCCTAATTAGTCTGTTGGACTCTTACAAATGGCCGCCGAACTCGTATTTTTTGTTTGTTGTGCGCGTATGTACGCTTGTAATTATGTGTTTACCGACTGATTTTGAGTTAAATTTATATAGATTTACGTGGGGTATCTTTATCAACCTAAAAACATTTTTGCCCTTGCCTTACGTCGAGTTCAAACATCCTCTGGACGCTGGTTTTGGCATAGATATACATTACACTAGATCAGCAGTAACGGCGTAAATGTATGTCGGCTAAGAATAAGCCCGCAGGCAAGTTTCAAGCTTCTGTCATTCGTTGGCCTGCCTGACGACTCTTGAGTAACACGTATTAATAACAAATTATAAAATAGGTAAATGCGTGGTGTAAGAACGCGATTTGAGGTCACAAAATCACTATACCGCAAGCGGAACTACTTTCCATACATAAGTTTATTGTTTTTTCATATATTTACTAGTAAATAAAATAAAAAACCGATTTCAAGTTACAAAAATAAATTTGAGATGCAGTGCTGCCAATTAAAACACCATTTGGTGTTCCCGTCTTGATGGGAAAATGTTGGATGATTGTGTCACCTATAATTATGTACTATACATACGAATACCTATTTTGTTAATTTTTTTGGATCCAAAGGGTGCAATTTGTATCACGCCAGATCCCTTGCGGGGCAGACAGAAAGTACAGAGTTCCAAAAATTTCATTAGAATATTATGAAAATAAATAAGCTATTTGCTCAAAGCGAATATTGTACACAATTCTTTGTTACATAATTGCCTAACGGATCCGGTAAATCCCATTTGTTCTCACGCATGTCGTAGAAAGCAATTGGGGAATTAACTAAGACTTTTACTCTACTTTTTTTTTTAAAAAGTCCCACTCTGGTAATTATTCAATGTCGTGGGTACGTTTACAAACATGAAAATCACACATACAAATACCCAGACCTAAACAAAATGTGAGTCACACAAAATTTGTAATATGTGGGAATCGAACCCGCAACTATTTAGTCAAGTAACCAGAGCGGCCTACCGCTCATAACGGCTGGACAAAGAAGTCGTCAGTGGAAACAGGAAATAGGCAAAAACGTTTTACTGAGTTTGTTGAAGACATACGCATTTTGTAAATTTTTATTTATTTTACCCGCTCTAAATAGACTGCAA
The DNA here is from genome assembly GCA_905147815.2 of Phalera bucephala. Lineage (NCBI taxonomy): Eukaryota > Metazoa > Arthropoda > Insecta > Lepidoptera > Notodontidae > Phalera > Phalera bucephala. The sequence continues at coordinate 22,146,685 of LR990630.1, read as the reverse complement.
CCATCAACCTGAATATTTTGAAAATAATGCAATAGATAACATTAGGTCTGTTTTGTTTATTACTCATTCAATAATATTATCATAGTTTGACCACATACCCTCATATACACTATTAACCATTATCCTAATAATCTGTATAACAATTCTAATTTCATATAGAATAAAATGAATTAGGTACATACTATAATAATTTATTTTATTAATTCATGTATTGGATTCTATCTGAAATGTAACGAAGTTAATTAAAAAAAAACATAATAAAAAATATATATTCATAACTACATTAAAAATTTATATTCATTTTGCATTTAAATTGTGGGATATAATGACATAGTAAGCAACACTGAGCCTCCTACTACTAGTAATATTGCTACCTCTATCGGATCGACGTAATGTCGGTATGGTGGGGAACAAGAGTAAAAGAGATGGATATATGTTTACTGCAAATTATTTATTGGATTCTAAGCTACGTCGGCATACTTTTTTCGACGCGCCGAAGTGACGTTTGCTTCTCTATTTATTTACCTTAATGGGTTTTGGTGTTTTTACGAATTTTAAACTAAAGTGCTTCTTGTGATATTGAACATTTTAATTGAATTTATGTGCCCTATGTAATTTTGCGCCCTAAAAGTATGTCTGTTGCAAAAGTGAGTTGTGTAATGAAAATAAGATATGATTTTGTGCCTTTTATTTTGTCTACATTTGTTGCTCCTCGTAATAAGTTCAATTTTTATTAATAGTGTTTTATCTTACGGTATATATTCGTGAGTGCTACCGATAGGAATGTATAGACACAGCTGCATCTATACATTCCTATAGGTAGTACGCATATGGATTCTGAACTATATATGCATATACGAATATATACGGTATATATATATATATTTACATCCTGGAACCTTTTTGGCGTCCTACATGGCTAATTTTGCATATAATGTGGCGTCAACCTGCTTTCGACGTCCGATATACGGACGTCAGATCGGAGGATGTTTCCAATGATCGCGGCTTGTCTTAAAGATATCGAAAAAGTAATAAAAAAAAAAAAAAAATTGGACGTAAGTTCCCTGCCGATCTTGCATTTCTGAATATTCCTTTAGTTCTGCTAGATTTTGTCACAAAAACTAGTGGCGCTGTCGTCATTATTCTATACCTTCAATGATAGCCGTATGTGACGTCCAACGAGAGATCGAAATGCGACGTTGCGACACCGTGCACATAACACTTCTGAACTTGTAGGATCCTGTCAATTGTTTATTATATTCGCGATTCGTGAGTATAGTATATATACGCCTTCAGTTGATAGGTAATGTTGCGTCTGCCTTTTTAAGCGAAATGTCTAAAATAAACAATCGAAGTGAAAAGTTGCTCAAATTAATTCCCGGACTTGAAAGTAAGATTGCTGAATTATTATTTCTTGTTTTAATCGATTGGTAGATACTATTCATAATACGAATTCAAGTATAGGTAAATACGGACGATTTAGCGCAGTGGTTAAGAGCTTAAGCTACTCCGCCCACTGTGTCTAATAGTCGCGGGTTCGATTCCCGTACGGGACAAATCCTTGTGTGATCCACAATTATTTCGCCCGGTCTGGGTATTTGTGTATGTGAATTTTCATGTTTGTAAACGCACCCACGATACAGGAATAAATCCTAGTGTGGGGCTACGTTTTTAGAACAAAAAGAAAATAGAAAACAAAAAGTATGTCCTTAACCGACTGCAAAACGGAGGAGGCTCTAAATCTTCCGTCGTTTTATATTTAAACCTGACTGTTATGTTTTTACTTTTTTACATATCTACCTATACTCTTTTATTACCTATACTTAAGTAATTATTTCAGTGTCAAATAACAATATTGTTATGCCTCGACCTAGAAGAAAACACAAAAATGATTGTTATGACAAAAAACGTACATTGTTAAGTATTTTTTCAATTATATTTATGAGTAGGTAGTTTATCTATTATTCGCTAAACTAAATAATAAGAATCTAAAGGAAAAAAACTAAATCGTTTACATATAAATATCCGAACACACCTCGGCACCCTATACTTTGCACATTTTAGTGATATTTTGTGTTGTTGATAGTTATCACCCCCTTGTAAGAAAAAATAATACACGGTCGACCTCTCTACCCATTAAATCATTTTACGTGATAACTAAATGGCCACATAATGCAGCTTAAAAGAAAAAAAATTATACGAGTATATAGACGTTATAGTATCGTAAAAGTTTCAAACTATTATTCATTTGACATCCTGGACGTCAAATGACAAATATTGTAAAACTTTTATGACATTGTGACGTCTATATGTCTAACTAAATACGTGTCATATATGTTTAGTTAATATTATAAGGCAGGCAAGCAGTCAGCAAGTAGTTTTAAGCGGGGAACGGATACTGATGATTTTTTTTTTTTATCAAGGTCAGATTTTTTCTACTACATTATTGTACTAGTTTTTATTTTGCTTTCCCATTGTTATTATAATTTAATTAAACGTGAAACTTAAAATTAAGGCGAGAAATTGGCGAAAATATGGCTTTCAAACATATGAATATAAGGCAAGTTTTATAAAAATATTTAAAGTATTTAGATATATTTAATCATAGCATTAACTCTTTAATCCGTTAATCGTTAACTAACGACATTTTGACAAATGTATTAACTTTTAAGTTAACTTTAAAAAATGTTAACAGACTCGTTAACTTCCTTTAATTTTTTTCAAGTCGCTCCGCATGAAACACGACCACGAATCATATTTGCAAGGAATCATATTTCGTGCAAATATGATTCCTTTACATGCTGATACATACAAAAAAATTAAAATTTTTAACTTCCTGACTCCAAACCAACCATTTTTATAGGTAGCTCTAGTGATCTACTTAAAAACGCAACGATATAAAAATGCAGTTTTTATCACATATTAACGGATTCACGATTACGGTTAACTTACGTTAAATCTTCTGAAATGTTACCGAAGTTAACTGTTCTCCTAACAGAATAGCAATTAACGAAGTTAATCATTTGATTAACGGTGCCCAGCTTTGTATTCGCCAATGTTTGGCGGTCCGAGGTTCGACCTTCCGTTATTCGCATACGGATTACTTAATAAAATAATAAACAGGGTTACTGAAAACTCCCTGCGTATCTTTCAGGGACACGTACCACGTTTGTCTGTAATCGTTTTTTCTTCAACTTTGTATGGAGCAGCTGATTGATTATTCGAGGTCCCCATATTAAGAGTGGATAAGTCCGACCCACACTTGGCTAGTGTCTATTATTAATTTGTTGAGTTACTATGAGAACATCTAGGACTACTAACATCAAATTTATTATGCCTATAATAAGTTACCCGAATAATACTTTTATTTCACAGAGGCCCAGACACAATCCGCCCTCAATATCAATATGTAATACCAGTACTGACGATTCATTTATGGACACTACTGACAATGAGAAAAACAGAGATGAAACTTATATGCCAGTGACAGACGACGATACTGCAGACAGTTCATATCCATCCGACAACTTGTCGGTTTCTTTGAAGGATGTGTCTAATTGCACTAGAGATTTGACTTCTGGAAGTATTTTATTGGAACTGAACACCGATGAAACACATTTGATAGACCAAGTTGTTAGTAATGTTACCATATTGTGATGTTTTAAATAGTTCAGCTTAATAAAGAGCTAAGAATATTGCTCGTTAGTTCGTAAATGTTACTGACATTCTGTTTTAAAATTTTGATTTGATTCTAAAATGGAGGTGATTGAAACAAAAGTTTGTTTTATCATATTTTGACTAACAACCTCGGATGGCCTTGGGATGAAACCCACTTTATTTTAAGATCCCACTGCATTAATTGTAAAAACATTACTGTTTATTTTCACGATCTACCGTGGCATATTGTTGCTGATATGAATGAACCTGAAAATTTGACTTATTTTCTTGAACTTCCCAAGTTTTGGTGCTTCCATTGCGAATATTCTATGTATAATCATTACCCCATAGATGAATGCGATTTTTGTTCCTAATTTTACACCAAAACTAATAGGTTAAATGGGTCAAATTACCAAAAAAAAACTAAATGTTATTTTTCAATCTGCGATTTTATTTGTGTTAAATTTTATTTTCTGTTTATTGTTAAACAGGCTTTAAACTAATCACTTGTACGGTTTACAGGTATTTATACATGTATGTACATATACGGAAGTTACAATGTTGTGAAAGTTTCAAAATATTTTTCATTTGACATCCAGGATGTCTATCAAGCAGTGATAGCCTAGTGGTTAGACTGTTGGACTGCAAAGTCAAAGGTCTTGGATTCAAACCCAGGCACGCACCTCTGTCTTTTCGAAAGCATGTGCGTATTAAAAAGTAATTATCACTTGCTTTAACGGTGAAGGAAAACATCGTGAGGAAACCTGCATGCCTAAGAGTTTCTCGAAGGTATGTGAAGTTCGCCAACCCGCACTAGGCCAGCGTGGTGGACTATGGCCTAAACCCACTCAGTTTGAGAAGAGGCCCGTGCCCAGCAGTGGGACAGTTTCTTAACAAGGCTAATATTATTATTTATTATTATTATTCAGGATGTCAAATGAATAATAGTTTAAAACTTTTAGGATATTGCGACGTCCGTATACTCGTATATATCTAAATACCTCTAAAACGTGCAAATGATTAAATATATAGACGTTTGAGGCTAATCGTATGCTTTTGCGTAGATATGCGTATGATTTTGCAACGCAGGGCAGGCGACGCAGACACAGGCGGCCAGCGTATGCCAGAGCAGAACAGACGCAAGTGTGCGTCGCGCCTGAGTCGCAGCATATGCAGCTGTCAGTAGGTTTACGTATTAAAAATCTGCTCTACCCTGCGCTGCGTCACCCGAGCCTCAACATACGCTTAGCTACAATTTCAATAAAGTTTGACACTATCTGTGTTTTGACATCCAGGATGTCAAATTAAAAATAGTTTGAAAATTTACGATATATTAACGTCCGTATACTCGTATATGTCTAAATACGTATAAAATATATTGCAAGTTAATAGTTTAAGGTACTTAATTAGGGTACTGCTAACCTATTGGGAGCCACCATTTTTATGCTCACCACTTAGCACTAGGTGCGTAAAGTCTTGTCTTGGTATATTTCATTTTATTAGTTATGATTGTGTACTTTTAATATTATACGGATATCAGATAATTGAAATACATTTAAATGGTGGAATAATCGACGTCTGTTTAAAATTTCGAGAGTCGGATATGATTACTGACGTCCGTATAAACGTTTTATAAACTTAGGCTGTTATAGCCCACTGTGTTCGACTTAATTTTTTTGAGATAATTTGCTATTGCCTCAAGTAACCTGGTTATTACTTATTATCAGTAACTATTATAATATTGGTTTGACGTTAAAATCGGCGTCAAGCAGGGTTGCGTGTTGTCCGCTAGACTGTTTATAGTGTATCTGGATAAAAGTCTTCAAAGACTGAAGGGGTAAAAATGGGTGATCTAGTGATAAACCACCTATTGTATGCAGATGACGCGGTTTTGATAGCGCCAACAGCCACTGATCTGCAAACACTAGTCACAGTTATGAGAGACGACTGCATGAACAATGGCTTACATTTGAATGTGAAGAAAACCAAAATTATGGTTTTTGAACGCGAAGAAACTAGAACGAATTCAAGGATTGTGGTTGATAACGATGTGCTGGAGCAAGTGAATGAGTTTGTATATCTTGGATGCGCCTTCAGTAAGGATGGGAAATACACCGCTGATATAGAGAGAAGAGTGAATGCAGGTAATAGAGTGAATGGTGCGATGGGAAGGCTACTTGGGAGCCGGCACTTAAGCCAAAAGGCGCAGCTGGCCATGCATAACGGAGTGCTTGTCCCAACGCTGTTATATGGCAGTGAGAGTTGGGTATGTAAGAAGGAGAAAGAAAGCAGGATAAATGCGGTCGAAATGCGATCTCTGCGGAAGATGTGCGGAGTCACGCTGACCGACCGTATTCGCAACAGCGTAGTAAGAAAGCGAGTAGGTATGAAAGATAGTATCGGTGTAAAGATGAGAAAGGGTATGCTCCGTTGGTTCGGGCATATAGAAAGAATGCCAGAAGAAAGAATGACAAAACAGATATACAATGCGAAAGTGGAAGGATGTAGGTGCCGGGGAAGACCTAGACTAACTTACCATGACCAAATAGACCGTGTCTTAGCTGAAGGGCAAGTCAAGAGTCTCCGTAACCGGCGAGTGTGTATGAGACGAACTATGAGAGTGGAGGAGGCCAGAGAGGTATGTAAGGAAAGAACCTGTTGGAACTCTGTACTCTCTGCCTACCCCGCGAGGGAGCTGGCGTGATGATATAGATAGATAGAGATAGATAGATTATAATTATCTACCTCATTAAATGTGTTCCTATCCAAACATACTTGTAACTTAGAATTAAGTAACTTAATTTAAGTAACTATTTCTTGTGATATTATCGTAATAAGTGACATTTAATCTCAATTGTGTGAAACTTTCACAATATTTTTTTATATGACGTCCAGGATGTCAAATGAATAAATGTTTGAAACTTTTACGATATTGCAACGTCCGTATACTCGTATATATTTAATTACCTGTAAAACGTGCAAATGATTACATATATGGACTTTTGAGGCTAAGCGAATGCTTTTTCGTAGATATGCGTATGATTTTGCAACGCAGGGCAGGCAACGCAGACACAGGCGGCCAGCGTATGCCAGAGCAGAACAGACGAATGTGTGCGTCGCGCCTGAGTTGCAGCATACGCAGTTCTCAGTAGGCTTACGTATTAAAAAATCTGTTCTACCCTGCGCTGCGTCATCCGAGTCTCAGCATACGCTTAGCTACAATTTCGTTAAAGTTGACGCTATCTTTCATTTGACATCCAGGATGTCAAAGGAAAAATAGTTTGAAAATTTACGATATTGTAACGTCCGTATACTCGCATATGTCTAAATATGTATAAAATATATTGTAAGTATATAGTTTAAGGTACTCAATTAGGGTACTGCTAACTTAATGGGAGCCACCATTTTAATGCTCACCACTTAGCACTAGGTGCGTAAAGTCTTGTCTTGGTATATTTCATTTTATTAGTTATGATTGTGTACTTTTAATATTATACGGATGTCAGATAACTGAAATACATTTATATGGTGGTATATTTGACGTCCGTTTAAAATTTCGAGAGTCAGATATGATTACTGACATCCGTATAATAACCTGCGTATAATAATCCATTTTATAAACTTAGGTTATTATAGCCCACTGTGTTCGACTTAATTTTTTTAAGGTAATTTGTTATTGCCTCAAGTAACCTGGTTATTACTTATTATCAGTTACTGTAATAATTATCTAGCTCATAAAACGTGTTCCTATCCAAACATACTTGTAAATTAGAAGTAGGTAGATTGGTACTTTTAATTTAAGTAATTATTTCTTAAGACATTATCGTAATAAATGACATATGATCTCAATATTTGTTTTATATTTCATAACTTTAAACTTTACACTTCGCTAGCATGGACTAGGCACTTAAGAGCGGCAACGTCGCACTATTCATAGGAGTTGCAATAGACAGGAAAACGTAAATTAAATTATGTATATTATGGGAAGCCAGATAATTGATAGTGTTGGCTGGAGTCCTAATTGATTTCACTATGCTTGTCGATATACGTATATTTGTATATCAATATGTGTCAAAATTTTAGAAAAGTAATATGTAAGCAATTGTTGACACTGCCTTAGCGACTGATATTCGCTATAAAAGTTCATATATTTTAAGTGGAACTGGTGGACGTCAGAATAATGCAAAATAAAAGGGTGCCCAATAGGTAGCGTGATGTAAATATATATATACTTTCGTACCTATATATAGGTACATACGTCTAAAAAATTTCGGTATACTATAAGTATAGACGGCGCTACTAAGTGACAAAATCGTGTTGGCGTAAAACAGCGCCGAGTTGGCTCTCTATTTCCACTATATTACTTTACTCTATGGTTATCACTTTAAAACAACCAGTACACTGTATTACGTTTCAACAGCTTAAAAGCACTAAGTATAAACATTTACTCGTAAATGTTCCGACAATTAGCGACTCTTTTTGCCTCAAAACAAAAAAAAATAAAAACAATACAACTAGTTGTTAAGGCACACCGCCAATCCTGTTAAGCTGGAAGAAGTGGAACGTACCAGCGTTCGGAACCGTACGATAATTATCGTACACATACGATAATTTTGTGCCTACGTACGATGTACGATAGCATATTATTATCGTACGCAGATTGTACGATAATTTCTATCATGATGCAAAATTTGAGAATTTATATTATTCCACTCATGCGCTGATAGTCTAAATCACAGTAGCATGATTTTATTTTGTCCAATAAACACTACCCATTCATATCCATTTCTTCTTTATAAATACAAAATTTTGGCGTGTTTCATACCCAACTTGCATGGGAACAGTGAAATTTTGTCTGAGTGAATTTTAAGCTTGGCGCGTTAATTGAACTTAAAGTGGAAAGGGAATCAGTTCAGGTCTGTACCACGTGTAAAACATTTGGATTTCAGTGTTCTGTTGATTTGACAGCGGTGGTTTAAAAAAGATAAACTATAGAGTACTTGCATGCATATCAATATTACAATTTATATGATTTATTTATCTATAATAGACACTATCCTAAAAAATACGATAATTTCGATCCATGTACGATAATTTTACGCCCCTGGTACGATAGTCAGTCCACTTCAAGTTGCTAACGCTGGAACGTACTCCAGTGGGTAGACACTTCCATACATTGAACGCGTCCAAATTTTCTTGAACTATGATATGTATGGAGATTGTACTAGATGGGGGGCCACGATTTATACTGGTTGTGTGCGCATTCTATTACCAATATTACAAAGTCAATAAATTAGTATTAAAATGTTGGTACGTCTGGCAGAATGACACTTGACAGCTATAATGAATCTAACAAAAATTTCAAAGTTATGCCGGCCATTTTCGGATGTGTTTGTGTATTTCTCTTGTTATTTTACCATTGTTACTGATTTATGCGTTAAAACTCCGTTATCATCGTCGAGTTGAGACCTTTTCCTCCGATTTAGCGCGAAGACTCCGCCCTATCAGTGATACTGCGGTGTGCTTGTTTATACTACTGCATTTTCGTTTTTGAGACGGGGACTATTTTGCTTATAAATATGTCTGGAAAATCTTTTCGTAAGTGTGTGATATGCGACAGAAGGAGTTCTTCTATTCCTAGTTTATTTTTTGCCGCCCTGCCCTTAGATCCTACCAGGTAAGTTCTTATAACGATTTTCCTGTTGTGCATAACAGTAAACTCTGGATGGGGATGTGGTTTCAGTTAATGTTTCTTCTTGTTGTTTCAACGTATAATATGCTATTATTATAAGTAAGCCGTTTAGAACGCGGCCACATCATTTTGTTGAATTCATGTCTCGGTTTTAATAATGATATTAGAGGAATAGTTGCTTTGATGATTATGTCATTACCCTCAATGTAAAGAAAACAAAACATTTATACTATACTGCAAAGTTGCCTTCTCTTTAATGACAATAATTTTCTGTAATCTTCGATAACATATTCTCTGCCTACCCTGTATGGGATCTGGTGTGATGATACAAATAGATATTTTGTGTACATGTTAAACCTGTGGATGTATTTAACATCCCTGAAACTCCTATTGCCTACAGGCATGCCTGGTGTGAGAATTATGGATAAAACTATATAAAGTAATAAATACAAATCTTGTAAATTGTTTAGATCTTATTTGTTGGAGATTTGTATGTAATTATAAAATTATAGTATTTAATTACATATGTTTCAGATGTCAAAAATGGGTTCAAGCAATTGGCCAGCAGGATTAAGTACATTTACCTATAGAAAAACTGCATGAGTTAAAATTTGTATGTGGCATACATTTTGCTGCAGAAGATTTTAACAAGAATGGAAATCGTCTGCTAAAAACTGCTGTGCCCAAAATGAACTTGCCCCATCCTCCACTGCCACAAGAGTTGTTTGTTGATTTCCCCCAGACAATAGGATGTCAAAGAACACAAGTTCCTAGAGGTGAGTAATTTCAATGCAGAGCTATAATTAATTTTGGCTCTGGATGTGTCCTTGTCATTTAACTTTATGCCTAGGCTAGGATGCCATGCTATCTGACCTATGCCATGCCCTGAGCCATGCAAACTCTTGATCTATTTACACACTAAACATTGTCATTGTGTGTTTACTACCTAAGACTACTTTTTCTATCTATTTATCTATATCATCATGCCAGTTCCCTTGCGGGGTTGGCAGACAGTACAGAGTTCCAACAGGTTCTTTCCTTACAGACCTCTCTGGCTTCCTCCACTCTCATAGTTTATCTCATACACACTCGCCGATACTACTATAGATATAAACCTAGACATGAGTGATGGTTAACATTGATCATACCGTGTGGTTCCACCCTAAGTTATTTTACCACACTTTGCATCAAAGTTTATTATATTTATTTATTGTAAGGTTAACCCCATTTATGTACACAACAACAACCTACAATTACAGTACAATTTACATACAAATAATGTAATATTGCATAATACTAACTTGTCAGTCTCATGGTAAAAATGCACATAGCGATTATGATGTTCTGGGTTCAAATCCTGGGATCAGACAAAATATAGTTTTTCTGATGAGAAATTCTCAGTCAATAAGGGTTCTAGAAGTATGCCAGCTAAGTGGCAATAGATAACCTTCTATTACAAGGGACCTAACATCATCGGTGTACACATTACACATCAGCCACTCCTGCTTCAGAAATATAGGATAGACGGTGTTTATTTATTTATATTAATGCTTTTATCATTCAATCATGTGATGATTAGTATGTTATTGTTTTGTACTTACTATAATGATATACTAATTAACATTATTTTGTTTACAGTGATAGCCTAGTGGTTAGACCGTTGTACTGCAAAGTCAAAGGTTTAGGGTTCAAACCCAGGCACGCACCTCTGTCTTTTCAAAATGCATGTGCGTATTAAACATTAATTATCACTTGCTTTAACGGTGAAGGAAAAACATCGTGAGGAAACCTGCATGCCTAAGAATTTCTCGAAGGTGTGTGAAGTTCGCCAACCCGCACTAGGCCAGCGTGGTGGACTATGGCCTAAGCCCTCTCAGTTTGAGAGGAGGCCCGTGCCCAACAGTGGGACAGTTTCTTAACAGGGCTAATATTATTATTTTGTTTCAGCAATTCTCAGTGATTGTTCTAGTAGAGTACTTAATCAAAGTATTAATCAGCCCAATGAGAATCCTACTGCAATTGAAGGTATGTAATTATAACTACAATAAACAATTTGATCCAGAAATTTCTCAATCCTTCCCATTGTCCCTAACCCTTAGGCAGTGCGAATAATATTAAAAAGCTGTATGACTGTCCACCACTTGTGGCCGATGGGAACGTTTTTAGAAAGTCATGTTACTGTCCACCAGTGGTGGTTAATAGAAATAATTCAAAAAGTTGTTTCAACTTTAAAAAACTATTGTAAGGTGGACGATGGGAATAGTTTTTAAAGTTGTCTGACCACCACTTTATTAGTAGACAAGTGAGTGGTGGACAATGGGAAACATCGATTTTTTTTTTATTGCATACTACCCTGACTTTTATGTATAAACTCTATTCTATTTCAGGTTTAACAACTAATATGAGTCGGCCCCCAGTGTTTATGGAAATAGATGAACCAATTGCTTCAACATCTGCTATTGTAACAGAAAGTACACCTAGTGTTATTTCAACAAGACTGGGTTTGTATTAATTTATGATTGTATTTATAATGATGATGATGATTTTCTATATACACATAATAAAACTGTAACCGAGCTGAATCTGTACTTTGAATATTTTTCTAAAATTTGAATTGGTGTATATTTCATTAGGTATATAATTTTTTTGGAATTATTGTCTGTCTGTCTGTCTCTTGGTGTTTCAATCACGATGATTTTGTCTACACATGAATTCCTCTATGAACTGATTGGGTTCAGGTTCTTCTCCTCACGAGAAACTCTTCGGTGGTTGAAAGCACTCACCTGAAATTGTACATACACTTTTGATTTAAACACTTAAACATGGTTTTGTGCATGAACCGACGATGCATTCAGGATTGTCTCTTCTGGAGAAAAATCTTTAACGATGTATGGCCCGTACACGAAACTTTGTATAAGGGAGGGATAATCGGAGTCACGTAAGCAATAAATAAGATAAAACACAATTTTTATTTAAACTTTATATAAACTAGTTTAATTATTACACTATCAGTCTCAGGCAGCTTCATTACCTTTGGAATCACATATTAATTACCCCTAATCGTTTATTTAAGATATCTTAACATAATTTTGATCATGAGCATGAACTGTATATATTTTTACGTGAAGACTGACACAACAAGTACTGACAAAATTATTTTACATACTTAGTTCACAATGTACCTTTACTCGATTACGATATATGGCAGAGCAGGTAGAAAAGGTTTAAAAGTACCCAAGTATTTATTGTATATTTTTTTTATGAGACGGCTTTAGCGTTGAATAAGATTGCGCTTTAGAGACCTATGTCAAATTATAAAATAAACGGGTGCGTAGCCGCGGGTAACTAGTTATGATATAAAAAATTGGATCATATAAAAATTACCAAATTTTTGTACAATGTTTAACGGTGTGCTTTTTGTTTGCAGGCACCACTGACTCACAGGTTGAACCAAAACCATCCACCAGTTTGTTTGTGCATAGTTACACACGAAAGGGAAAATCTACCGGTAAGCTTTCTGTATTCTGTTAATAATATAAATTTCTATATTGACTGGGCCATATTTCAGAATATGACTATGCTATTTGTGTAGTCTAAGATGGTGGCTTGAAAAAAAATTGTAGACCGCAAATATTACAATCGTACTTTTTTTGTTGCAGTTGGGCAAAAGCATTTAATTGGACCTAAAGAAGAAAAGCTTTTGCAGCGTCTTAAGAGTGCTAAGGATTCCCTGAAGGTTCTAGCTAAGACATCCATTGATTTAGACAAACTAGAGTCAAACTTTTTGAAAAATCTACTGGCAGATACTTTAAAGAACCAGAAGCGGAAGCATCATGGAAAACGCTGGGATATAAAAAACAAAATATTGTCTTTAGCAATATTCAAACGTTCTCCTAGAACATATAGATACCTGCAAAAAATAATGCCGCTGCCTAGTGAGAAAACTTTACACCGAATAATTAAAAACATTCCCATGGAAACAGGTATAAATCATACAATCATAGACAATCTTAAGAAAAAAATTGCTGATTCACCTACTCGGGACGAAGTATTTGCGTTATTATTGGACGAGATGGCCTTGAAAAAGCGATTAATTTACAATGAAAGCACAGACAAGGTGGAGGGATATGTCGATCTTGGAGAGGATATTTTTTTTTTTTTTTTAAAACGTAGCCCCACACTAGGATTCATTCCTGTGCCGTGGGTGCGTTTACAAACATGAAAATTCACACACACAAATACCCAGACCGGAACAAATAATTGTGGATCACACAAAGATTTGTCCCGTGCGGGACTCGAACCCGCGACTATTAGACGCAGTGGGCAGAGCGGCTTAAGCTCTTAACCACTGCGCTAAATCGTCCGTCCAAATGGGACGACATCCAAATATTGCAGATCATGTGCTAGTATTTATGGTCCAAGGAATTTGTAAATCAGTTAAGCAGCCTTTGGCCTACTATTTTGTAGAAGGTACCATTTCAACAGAAAAATTGGCTGCAATCATAAAAAAATTATTATAACCCTTAAAAATGTTGGAATTTGAATAGAAACTACTGTATGTGACCAAGGCCCAACAAATGTTGGAGCACTGAATTTATTAAAAAAGTTCTCACATTTAACTGTAGAAACCAATTTTTTCTTAGTAGAGGAAGAAAAAGTTTTTATAATGTATGACATACCACATTTATTCAAATCTGTAAGAAATAATTTTTACAAGGCAAGAGAAATAAAATATGGTGACAAAACGGGAAGGTGGCGTCACCTTATAGAAGCAGAAGAAAGAAATAGGAATTTCCTAAATTTTCATAAATTAAACCAAACAGTGGTAAACCCTACATACAAAATTAAGATGAGGGTCAAATATGCTGCACATGCACTAAGCAACACGATGGCAGCAGTCTTAAAGATGATGGCCCTTAAACATGATACAAAAGAAAAAGAAATAAATGAAACAGCTTCCATTATAGAGGAGCTGGATCGATTGTTCGATGCCACTAATGGGCCATCATCTCACAAAGATGTGAAAAAGGGCATCCGTGAGAATGTCTCCAATCAATCCAACCATGCGGAGAAATGGAACTATTATTTAAAAAAAATGGATACAATTAAATTTATAAAGTCAGATTCCCAGCTGCAGCTTAGTCATGTGAGATGCATCAATGGGTTTAAGATTTCTCTAAAATCATTAAAAGATATTTGGTGGCTACTGAATACAAAAGGAATAAAATATCTAAATCTGCATCAGTTGAACCAAGATGCTTTGGAAAACCTGTTTGGTTTAATATGTCAGCATGGCGTTACTAATAAAAACCCTACGTGCTCCCATTTTACGGCGGCTCTAAAAACTGTTTTAGTAGCCGGCTATACAGCATCAGTTAGTCGCGGATCAAACTGTGAAGAGGATCAGAACAAATTTTATTTAAGTTTTCAAGATATACTAAGGAAAAATAAGGTAGTCAGTATGGAGCTTGCAAATAGGGCGCTCGTAGCGCTGTGCGACCGCGGTGTTCTTACCGATTACCAAGGTTAAGCAGCGTTCGACTCGGTTGGCCCGAGATGGGTGACCGTTTGTGGCATTTTCAAATTCGAGCGTCTCCGTGCTTCGGAAGGCACGTTAAGCCGTTGGTCCCGGCTACCACTTAATGTGGTAGTCGTTAAGCCGAGTTGGAAGCCTTAAAGGCGGCTTGATAAGTTCCAACAGCAGGTGGCCACAAACCTGCCTCCACCAATCCGCACTGGGTCCGCGTGGTGGAGTATGACCTAATCTCTCTCACCTCGATTAGTGAGAGAAGGCCTTTGTCCAGCAGTGGGCAGTACAGGCTGATATTAAATAGGTCTGTACAAGATCAACACATAGAAATAGAAGAAATAGAATATCCAATAATATCATTACCTGAAGTTTTTCATGAATACGAAAATGACCTAACAAATTTCGAAGAGCAACCAATAGTATATGTAAGTGGATATGTTGCTGCTAAATTTCTGTATAAAAATTCATGTGACATTTGTAAAGCATGTTTTAAAACTGAGAATCCTAAAAATCAAGATGGACTGTACAATTATATATCACTAAGAGAATGGTGGCATGACAAACAATCTCTTACATACCCTACAAAAAATCTTTGCGACACAATTGCAATAGCAACAAATATCTTTCAAAATAATATTGCTAAAGATTTACACAAACAAAATATTAGCTGCATTACAAGCTTGGAATTGATGGTTCATTGCAATATGAAATTATGAATTGGATTATTTGTTCTGAACACCGTGAAATAATAACCAAAACTTTATTTAATATAATAAGTAAAATTTTTATACGAAGACAATGTCTAATTTTAAATAACACTGCAAAAAAAGATGAAAATGAGAACGCAGACTTAACAAAACGAGCTCAGCAACAAGTAAAGAAAAATAATAGTATATATAATACCATGTCTTAACTGCGGGGTGCGGTGTGTTGCGGGCGGCGTGGTGCGGTGTGCTGCAGGCGGCGGGGTGCGGTGTGCTGTGGGCGGCGCGGTGCGGTATGCTGCGGGTGGCGGATTGCGGTGTGCTGCGGGCGGCGGAGTGTGGTGTGCTGCGGGCGGCGCGGTGCGGTATGCTGCGGGTGGCGGATTGCGGTGTGCTACGGGCGGCGGAGTGTGGTGTGCTGCGGGCGGCGCGGTGCGGTATGCTGCGGGTGGCAGATTGCGGTGTGCTGCGGGTGGCGGATTGCGGTGTGCTGCGGGCGGCGGAGTGTGGTGTGCTGCGGGCGGCGCGGTGCGGTATGCTGCGGGTGGCGGATTGCGGTGTGCTGCGAGCGGCGGATTGCGGTGTGCTGCGAGCGGCGGAGTGCGGTGTGCTGCGGGCGGCGGAGTGTGGTGTGCTGCGGGCGGCGGAGTGTGGTGTGCTGCGGGCGGCGCGGTGCGGTGTGCTGCGGGCGGTAGTGGTAGTTTCCGAAGCCTCTAACCTGAATTGCACCTCGGACGGGCTGGACTTCGGGGTGGTTATATCCTTCAGCAGCCTGGTGACATCGACGTGGTAGAATGTGACGGGGGACAGCCTATGCAGCTGCTCCACCACAAAAGCGGGCACGTCGTCAGGATCTGTCACCTTCAGCAATCTGATTATATCCCATTTCGTCCCTCCTGCGAGACGGTATTCGGTGGCTCATACCGAGCGATTCGTACAGCAGCACCTTAGCATTGCAGATCTCTTCCTGTTTGAAGTAAGACTTGCATATTTGCTTGATGCTAACTTCATTCATGGAATCAATGGCGTGCTGTAAGTTTTTACAGCCAACACTTCGTTGGCTATGAGTTTTTCGGAACTGCAATAATTCGAATATGCGAAACTGCAATAAATCGCGAATTGCAATAATTCGAATACGCAGTGTGGCACTTCCGAATTCGAGCGCGCACTGCACTGCACTGACACTACCTAAATATACACTGGTCATGTAATTCCTACTGTAGGTGTCAAACTATTTAAGGCCTGAACTAGATATAACTCGTAATTTTGTAATGTTTCACTATTGTTCTATCTGCCAATCTTCAGTTTAAAAGATTTCTATAGAATGTGCTAAGTCATCTAACGGCCGGTTTCAATATTTAACTTACGGATAGAAATTTGACGCATTTTGTATGGAAAATCTGTCAAAATTCTTCTGAGCAAATCTATCCTTGAATTGAATATTGAAACCGGCCATAAATGAAGCTTACTAAAGTGACCCTGCGACACTACACTAATAACCATGTAAAAGATTGTTACATTTCATGGAAGCCCGGTCAAGGTTAGACATGCAAGGTTACAAAAATTCGCATAGAGCTGAAAATTTGTACGAATGTTCGGAACACCATTATAAATGAAAAGTCCCCATCAATCCGACTTTTGAAAAAAGAACATTCAAGGTCAAAGTTCGCAGATATGGGTGTCTGTGTTTTTCAGCCAAACGGTAAGTTTTATTATAAAAATAGGTAAGCCTAAAATTGTCTATAAAATGTCTTTACACTTTTTCTCCTAAGAGTCATCGTTTTTGAGATTTAACAATTAAAAAAGTTGTGTTCTTCGTAATATGTATAAATTAAACAGGGTCACTATAGATCGTGGAATAGGCCTACCGGGAAAAACCACGTTAAAAAAAACGCGCCAAGTACACTACCTCACAGGTGGTATGGAAACGTGTGCATATTATGAAGAACACAACTTTTTCAACTTTTTGAATCGTTATATCGCAGAAACGGTGACTCTTAGGAGAAAAAGTGTAATGACAATTTTTATAGATAATCATGATCTATAATTTTAGCCTGACCTATTTTTGTGATAAATCTTACCGTTTGGCTGAAAACCCCATATTTGCGAACTTCGACCTTGAATAATTTTTTTTGCAAATGTCGGATCGATGGGAACTTAATAATACATTTAATTTATAATGGTGTTCCGAACATTCGTACAAATTTTCAGCTCTGCGAATTTTTATAACTTTCCCCTGTTTTTGTTGATCGGGCTATCTATTTATCAACTATATCATCACGCCAGATCCCTTGCGGGGTAGGCAGAGAGTACAGAGTTACCGGGCTATGGCTGTGTCGATTAGTAATGAGTCCCCTTGGTGTATACTCGTATCAATAATTGGCGCGTTTTTATGCTTATATAAGAATATCATGTTTAGATCTAAAATAAACAATAGCCGAAAGTAACTTGAATTTAACATCACGCCGTGATGTTTCACCAATACATGTTGGAACTCTGTACTCACGGTCTACCCCGCAAGAGATCTGGCGTAATGATATAGATAGAAAGATCACGCCGTGTTTCTATACTGGTATTATTATAATATGATTATAATCATAGATGAGCAAAATGTAATCAGATTAAAGATTAACCACGCCCGCTTGGGGAATATAGGCGTGATGATGTATTCATGATTAATTACAATTACGTTTTGTAATCTTCAACGTTTACCATTACACTTCTTAATCTTGAATCATGATTAAATATTACAAAAAAATGCAATTGTAATCATTACTCTAATTACATTTTGCTAATATCTGATTATAATACAATAATAATGATTTTTCAGGTTGATATTTTGAGTCGAATTATCTATCCAATCTTTACAAATTTTTGTTAAACATTTGGTTAAGGCATTCGAAATAAAGTTATAGAAATAAATAGTACATTCCGCCTTTTATTTATGCCTAAAAGTTTTCGTAATAATAATAATAAGAGAACCTACAGCTGCTGACCCTAGTACGGACTATCGATATCGGTATTTTCATTTAAGCATAAGCACAGCACTAGCTATCGATAAAATTTAGTATATCTGTCAGCTCGGGACTAGCTGTCACTGCGGGAATGTTGGCAGCTCTTTATATTTTTACAATGTTGGTATGGATTTGCTCACAGAATTTTAGCTAAAGACAATGTTCTAAGTGCCGTCTCTTAAAACGTAGTGATTATATACTCTTTGACGTACTCTACGGCTACTAGCCCGCAGATGACATTGACAGGGAGGCGTTGGTGTAAAATAAACATGAAATAAGTTATCATTTAGTAAAATTTTCCTACTTCCAGGGAAATATTTCAACAGGGTCCGCACGGTTACTAATTAAAAAAGGAATTTGGGTAAATTTCATAGCAAACGGCAACTCCGCGCCTGTCATAAAGTAACTTGCACTTGTGTTTTTGTTCTCTTTGCATCCTAATATATCGTTTATAAGTTGTAAACAAACATTGTAAATATAATGTTGTAAATGAATATTGGCCGCAAGCCGTAGGTGTGCAGCATGGCGTGCGAGTGCGAGGTGGTGGTGCGGCGCGCGGCGCCCGCGGACTGGGAGGCGCGCGCGGCGCTGGTGTGGGCCGGGCTGGCGGCGCACCACTACGACGCGTTCATATTCTTTTTCTTCCAAGAGGTTAGCGCGGCTCGTGCATAGGCGCCTGCGACTCGGCCATTACCATCTTCCCCACCATATCAATAAGGTCCTGGTTGTCGGATGGCAGGGGTGCCTTCTTGTAGATGTGCAGATCGAGTAGCAGATCATAGAAAGAAGCTTATATTTATACTAAGCTCATTCGATGGATTAAGTCAAATATTTTCACATCGTATTAGCAAAAGGGTAGTGTTGAAGCAGCTCTGTAATAAGTCAGTGGGATTATTCACTAATAGTACTCAATTGCTGTAGTCATTTTAATTTTTTTCAGCTATTAAGTGTATAAATATCATTTGTTCAAAAATTTAGGTGTATTGACCACATCCCCATATAATTAATTAAAACCAAAACCTCATCCTATTCATATCTTACAGAATTGTCTTTATGGCTATCTATAACTTGCAGACTGCAAGCCTGAGTAATGTAATTCATTGGCTGTGTCAGATGTCATTCAGAGGCACACTATTCAGCAGAACTATAAGTTTATATGTATTTACAGTAAAGTAATTGTTAACATTCTGAGTGACTACTCTTATTCGTGGGTGTAGGTACCGCTCCGTTGGTACTGGAGTCGCAACTTCATTATTTCTTTGTTATTTGTGGAATATTAACTTAGTTTGTTAGCAGTAGAAATTAATGTATAAGAGCTCATCATATAGTAACCCGACTATACCTGTAGTAAAGTCACTAGTTTGAGTGTGAACAAACAGATGATAGCCGAAGTTCAAGTTACATGCATATGTATGTCACATGTAAAATATTTGGCTCTTCCTTTCTCTTGTGCTAGTATGTGCACAGTTGAGTGCAATGGTATAATAATTTAATGTACCATATTCTAAGAAGTTCAATGATGCACTCCATGATGTCAGCTGCAGCATTAGTTAAACATGTACAATGAAAGACTATACACCT
Source organism: Phalera bucephala (assembly GCA_905147815.2). Lineage (NCBI taxonomy): Eukaryota > Metazoa > Arthropoda > Insecta > Lepidoptera > Notodontidae > Phalera > Phalera bucephala. The sequence continues at coordinate 22,126,507 of LR990630.1, read as the reverse complement.
GTCATAATTAATGTGTATCGGTAGGGGTCCATAGGATTAATTCATGGTATTGAGATCCTTTCTTCTCACATGCTGTTAAACACTTCAGTGATGAGCGTGGTGTGGCATTGCAGGTGACACTGCAGGCTTGCGTGCTGGGTGGCGCGGTGCTGTTCATCTTCTGCGGCGCGTCCGTGGCGGCGTGCGCGGCGCTGCTGCCGCTGGGCGGCGCGCTGCTACTCGCCGCCGTGCTGCTGGCGCACGCCGCCGCCGCCGAGCGGCACGCGCAGGTCACTACTATATATACGGCCCAGTCGAGTGCGCGGCGCTGCTGCCGCTGGGCGGCGCGCTGCTACTCGCCGCCGTGCTGCTGGCGCACGCCGCCGCCGCCGAGCGGCACGCGCAGGTCACTACTATATATACGGCCCAGTCGAGTGCGCGGCGCTGCTGCCGCTGGGCGGCGCGCTGCTACTCGCCGCCGTGCTGCTGGCGCACGCCGCCGCCGCCGAGCGGCACGCGCAGGTCACTACTATATATACGGCCCAGTCGAGTGCGCGGCGCTGCTGCCGCTGGGCGGCGCGCTGCTACTCGCCGCCGTGCTGCTGGCGCACGCCGCCGCCGCCGAGCGGCACGCGCAGGTCACTACTATATATACGGCCCAGTCGAGTGCGCGGCGCTGCTGCCGCTGGGCGGCGCGCTGCTAGTCGCCGCCGTGCTGCTGGCGCACGCCGCCGCCGCCGAGCGGCACGCGCAGGTCACTACTATATATACGGCCCAGTCGAGTGCGCGGCGCTGCTGCCGCTGGGCGGCGCGCTGCTAGTCGCCGCCGTGCTGCTGGCGCACGCCGCCGCCGCCGAGCGGCACGCGCAGGTCACTACTATATATACGGCCCAGTCGAGTGCGCGGCGCTGCTGCCGCTGGGCGGCGCGCTGCTAGTCGCCGCCGTGCTGCTGGCGCACGCCGCCGCCGCCGAGCGGCACGCGCAGGTCACTACTATATATACGGCCCAGTCGAGTGCGCGGCGCTGCTGCCGCTGGGCGGCGCGCTGCTAGTCGCCGCCGTGCTGCTGGCGCACGCCGCCGCCGCCGAGCGGCACGCGCAGGTCACTACTATATATACGGCCCAGTCGAGTGCGCGGCGCTGCTGCCGCTGGGCGGCGCGCTGCTAGTCGCCGCCGTGCTGCTGGCGCACGCCGCCGCCGCCGAGCGGCACGCGCAGGTCACTACTATATATACGGCCCAGTCGAGTGCGCGGCGCTGCTGCCGCTGGGCGGCGCGCTGCTAGTCGCCGCCGTGCTGCTGGCGCACGCCGCCGCCGCCGAGCGGCACGCGCAGGTCACTACTATATATACGGCCCAGTCGAGTGCGCGGCGCTGCTGCCGCTGGGCGGCGCGCTGCTAGTCGCCGCCGTGCTGCTGGCGCACGCCGCCGCCGCCGAGCGGCACGCGCAGGTCACTACTATATATACGGCCCAGTCGAGTGCGCGGCGCTGCTGCCGCTGGGCGGCGCGCTGCTAGTCGCCGCCGTGCTGCTGGCGCACGCCGCCGCCGCCGAGCGGCACGCGCAGGTCACTACTATATATACGGCCCAGTCGAGTGCGCGGCGCTGCTGCCGCTGGGCGGCGCGCTGCTAGTCGCCGCCGTGCTGCTGGCGCACGCCGCCGCCGCCGAGCGGCACGCGCAGGTCACTACTATATATACGGCCCAGTCGAGTGCGCGGCGCTGCTGCCGCTGGGCGGCGCGCTGCCGCTCGCCGGCCTTTTTTACGAGAATACCCGTAACAAGAAAGCTTACCCTCGTTTCTCATTCGACCCACTCGCGCTGCAGGAAGTGGATTAATTCGAAAACAAACAGTAGATCACACTACCGGCGCCGCCGAGCGGATCGAGTGTAAACGAAAGCGCCGGTTAAACCGTGGCACTTGCGACAGCGGCTGCGCGAGGAGATCGCGGGCTGGGTGGCGGAGTACCGCGGGCCGCTGCTGGCGGACGGGCCGCCGCGCGGCGCGCGCGTGCTGCTGCGCGAGGCCGAGGGGGAGGGGGAGGCGGGCGGGCTGCTGGTGGGCACGCTCAGCGTGGCGGAGTGCTGGGGCCCGCGGCGCAGCGGCTGGCTGCAGGCGGCGGGCGTGGCGCGCGCGTGGCGGCGGCGCGGGGTGGCGCGCGCGCTGCTGGCGGCGGCGCGGCGCCACGCGGCGCGCGAGGGGCTGGAGTCGCTGGAGACGGCCGTGAGCCGCGTGCAGCTGCCGGCGCGCGCGCTGCTGCACGCCACCGGGTGAGTGCCGCCCGCCGGGACCGCCGGGACCCACTAGCCTCCGGAGCGTCAGTGGTTACCGTGTGCGCTGAACGTCGACACTGGCGTCCGTCCCGCTCGTACCCATATTGGCGTCGTGCTTCGTTTGTGATCGACGGCACGCGACGCCGACGGCGACCGTGCCGTCAGTGACCGTGATGCTAGCGTTCAGTTCTTCGCTCACTGCCATGCGAGGAACCGAACGTAATCTAAGTAATCGATCCGTTCACTCTGCCGATCGAGTTAGGGGTCATCGAAGACGTATAGTTTAGTTTCGTCGAGGAATCGGGGACGAACGGCCGGGAAAGGTTAACATAAATACACGACTGGCCCGCTCTCGCCGTTCGTGCTCGATGCGAACGTGACCGGCGCACGTTGTGTGGTAACCGAGGAGGTATAACGGAGGCGCGCGCAGGTGGCAGCTGCGCGGCACGTACGAGCGGCCGCTGCTGGGCGCCGCGCTGGCGCTGCCGATGGCGCGGCTCGGCCTCGAGCTGCCGCACGCCTGACCCACCCCGACCGCCGCGTGTACGGCGCAACCGGACTACGGGAATCCTCAGCCATTTTCGCACAGAGTTGCAAGTACTATGCTAGAATATTGCAGTCTCCGTCGCTTCGTGCCTGCAGTTCGCCTATTTTGCGCTGACCCTTACGCGTTATTGATAGAGCTGATATTCTTAATAAGCATGCGTCACGTCCGACGCAAACGGTGATTAATATTATAGACGGCATGTGACTCTAAACGACGTCTATCTAGAATTTCTTGTCACGAACGATGACTATTATTTTTCCGTAAGGTTAAGCTACTTTTAGAGGTAATCACACTCGAATATTAGATGTGGTTTCGGCTACATAGACCGGGGTCGATAATTTCTGAAACCAAAAAAAATAATAGTAGGATGAAACCCGTTGAAAAAGGGAAAAAAATATAAAAAAATTAAAGGAAAAATAATTTACGGGCGATCTGAGGTCGGGAAGTGGAGACTTGTAGTTTTGTCGGAAATCGAGACAAACCGTTTTTTACCCTTAAAAACTCACCCCTCTCCACTTCCCGACCTCAGATCGCCCGTAAATTATTGTTCCTTTCATTTTTGTTATATTTTCTCCCTTTTTCAACGGGTTTCATCCTACTATTATTTTTTTTCACTTTTTACCATTTTCAAAGGCTTAAGGGCTCAGGCAGCCCTGGTCTAACAGTTCACCTGTAGCAGAATATTGTTACTTCTTCCATCGTGAAACACTCATTAATTTAGGTAAATATTATTATTCTGAGATTAACTGTGATTTTTTGGTAATAATACTATTATTGTTGAATAAAGACAAATATATTTTTGTACAAGTTTACAATAGTATCTAATGAGTTGTTTTATTTTGAGACCCTTATATCTACTGAGCGTCAGTTCGCTCTAAATAGCAGCCGGAGTTTGGACGCTCCCACCAGAACCTGCGATCATAATTGACACTTAATAAATTAATAGTTAAAAAGAATTTTTGAAAAACAAGCTTTTATGCAGTAAGTAATGGTGCAATTTTTGAAAATGTGCCAATCAAAGTTAAACCTGTAATAAAATTTCGTGTCGCTTTTAGTTTTTGAGGAATTCCTTTGTCCTAGGCTTTGGAGGATAGTCCTTGGCCCTTTTTTTTGCTTGTGTCAGTGATCTACACTGTTCACGACGGGGCCTTTACAGCTTCACCGTACAAGAGGGCGAGCATGCAACCACTACGCTCGAGTTAGAAGGGCTAGGGGCAACTAGCTCAATAGCGCTTCAAGAAAGAAGGGAAGTAATTATCGGGGAAGGGGGAGTGTCGGTGAGAATATGCCGCGGGTGGCCATAGCGGCTAGTCGGGTGCGTAGTTGGCGGAGGCTATGATTAGGGGGTTCCAATGGTGTAACGCGTTCGCGAAATAGGGGTTTGTCTCCTTTTAATTTAGGCGCGAATAGGTTCGAGACTGACATCGGAATGGAGATCGACATTCAGTATGTTTCACGAGGCACCGACGGCTAGAGGAATCGGTAAAATCACCTTAAGTGTCACCTTATTCCATAGCGCCATTTTACTGTGACATGTAAGATCCAACTTCAAAACTGGTTGCTAAAGTTGGCTTATTCGGAGATTTTTTTTTAAATACTCTGCTACCTTCCCTACACGCGTGTACACACATGCTCGCACGCACACACACATGCTCGCACGCACACACATACACGCACGCACACACATACACGCACGCACACACATACACGCACGCACTCACATGCATGCACACACATGCATGCACACACATACACGCACGCACATACACGCACGCACGCACACACATACACGCACGCACACACATACACGCACGCACACACATACACGCACGCACACACATACACACGCACGCACACACATACTCGCATGCACACACACATACACGCACGCACACATAGTTTTTAATTTAATTTTTCTTCCCGCCGTTCGATTTCTTTTTTATATCGCTGTTTCTGTAATTTATTTATTTATTTATTCATAACAAATAAGCTTACAGATGAAACCAAAGCGCTTATATGTCGTGTCATACAATATTACTCCCAAGCATAATTTTACGATAAAATTACACCGTCACGCCTATATTCCCCAGAGGGGGTGGCAGAGGTGTACTGAGTACACCCACGATTCGCCGACGAAGTTAGGTCCTATGTAATGGAGGGCGAGCCTATTGCCATATACCGGACACAATTCCAGACTCCGGACTCATACTGGGAATTTTACGTTAGAAAAACTACATTTGCCCGACCTAAGATTTGAACCCAGAACCTCGTGATCACAAAGCGATGCGTTTTGCCACCAGACCAACGAGGCAGACAATAATATTAAATTACAAGAATAATGTCCTAAATATTTTATATAATAGTAATGTCATAAACATCAATAAAATTGTTTAATTGTATAGAAAAATTAGATAATTAAATATTTGTTTAAATATAAGAGTACATTTCTTTTCATAATGGAGTGCGCATCAAAAAATATGTCCGCATCTGGGCAATTTTGCAGGAAGTCTTTTATCAATGTGATTGCCCTGGCTGTGGGACCGCTAGTGCCATGCTGGGGGGCAAGTTAGGACTCGATGTTGCCGCCGTCCTACGCCACGCATATATTGATCGGGCACATACAAGTGGATACACTCCCGTACCAGTGGATTATCCACCTTGTTAATCAGCAACAGATAGTAATGTATAATGTGTGAATATTTCCGTCTCAGTTGCAAAGTGTCAAAACCTACCATTCCAGACACAAATAAGGAAGGATACAAGAATGGATAGTAACAATATATACGTTTGTATAGTTAGCGAGTAAATTTACGCTGGACTCTTTCAACCATAAGGATATATAATTTTTTTTGTGGGTCCCAGACAATAGCATTGTACTCTAATTTACTACGCACGTATGCATTATACAGCACTTTTATAACTTGGATGTTATTAAATTGAGAGGACGTTCTAATAATGAATCCTAGGGATTTATTTGCATCTTTGCATACTGTAATAATGTGTTGACTAAAGTTTAGTTTACTGTCCAAAGGTAATCTTAGATCACGTATTCACTGTCAAGTGGTGATCCCGCCACCTTATATGACACTACGATCGGGGAACGAGAACGGGGAAAAAGTAATGATATTGCACTTTGCAACATTAAACGACAGTCTGTTTCTTATACGAGGCATGACTTTTAAGTTTTGTCGTTTGAAGAGGAAAAAACACAACTAGAACCTTATAGTACTTTTTATTGTTTTTCAAAGTATTCACTACGTAGCTTAATACACTTTTCCATTCGCTCAAACCAGTTATTATAACATTTATTCCACTCTAAAGTGGGGGTGTTCAAAATGGCTGACTTGAAAGCTGACTGGAACCTTTCTTAATTTTAGGAAATGTAAAGAAATCGTTAGGGCTTAGGCCAGGACTGTATGGAGGATGGTCAAGAATTTCTACTTTTTCCTGCTTCAAATACTCAATCGTTTGACGAGCGCTGTGTGAGCTTGCGTTGTCGTGGTGCAGGATGATGCGTCGCTTTGAGTTAGATTTTCGAAGTTCGGCGATGACTTGTGGTAAACAAACTGTGGTATACCACTCTGCGTTAACCGTTCTACGATCTTCAAGTGCAATAGTCGCAACATGGCCGGTTTTTCCAACGAACGTGGCCACCATCTTCTTTGAAGTGCTTCGAGAAGGAACTACTTTAGTCGGCTTTGGCTCGTCTTGAAAGACCCAGATTGTAGATTGTTGTTTGGAATCAAGATCGTAGGCATAGATCCAAGATTCGTCACCACTGATGATGTTGTAGACGTGATTTGACTCTCCTCGGTTGAACCTTTGCAGAGTTTTCTTACACCATCTGACGCGGGCCACCTTGTGATCGTCGGAAAGCAGATGCGGTATCCAACGGGAAACTAGCTTTCTCACACCAAGCGCTTCATGCAACGTCTTCTGAATGGTTGTCCCTGACATGCCTAATAGAGCCTCTATCTCTCGATACGTCACATCTTCGAGAATTAGTTGTCTCACAACAATGATGTTATCTTCAGTGAAGGCGGATTTTGGGCGTCCTTCGCGAGATTTGTCACTAACACTAGTATTTCCACGCTGGAATTCTAAATACCAGCGTTCGACAGTCCGCAGACATGGCGCTTTATCACTGAACACAGATGTTAGCTCTTCAAAACACTGAAGCCGTGTCAGGCCTCTTCTAAAGTTGTAGAAAATTATTGCACAAACATTTTCCTTAGAAAGATTCATTTTCGTACGTAACCTGACAGATTCCAATCGACGCTGTGACTAAACAATAGCATTAATCCTAATACTTTCAACTGTTTTGAGATTCAAAATTTAAACACATTCGAATATAGAACAGTTCCAAATTCAAAATTGCCGGGAAATATAGAAACGACTGAACTTAAAAGGCATGCCTAGTACTCCATTCAACTAGAGCATTAATATCACCCTGCAATGCTGCACAATCTCTAGCATTGGTAATAGACAGAAACAATTTTGGATCAAAGCCCTAGTAAGATCACTTGGCAAATCATTAATCATAATTAGAAATTGGGTAGCCTTTACTTACTCCAGAAAATGTATAATATTCTTTTATTTATTTATTTATTTGCATAAAAGTTGGTAGGTACATTTTTCTGTGACTGATGGTCGCCCATCTTAACATATTGTTTGCGATCTCTAAGATAATCGGCCATGAACCTTAGGAGTTGTGTACAGAATCCTAAAGAAGAGAACTTCGTTAAAAGAACATCACGGTCGACGAGATCAAATGCCTTCCTAAAATCAAAATAAGCAGCATCAACTTAGCAGCTTGCTTTTAACCTGGAACTCACGGTATCAACGAATTTTATGTGGTTCGTTAAGGTAGAACACGCATGGCGAAATCCATGTTGTGAATTTTCTAGGCGCTCATCAATCTGTCTAAGGATGTACTGATAAAGAACAGACTCAAAGACCTTTTCAAAGACTGATAACACTGCAATTAGTCTAAAGTTGGATATATCATTTGTCCTTCCCTTAGGTACTGATGTTAATCTAGAGACTTTCCATTTATTGGGATAAATACTAAGTCGGAGCGAGCGATGGTATAGATACACAAGGGGTTCCTCCAATACCGACAGACAGTCCTTAACCAAGTACGCTGGAATGCCATCCGGACCACAATCCGGCGAGCAGTGTGCCGTCTTAGATACTTTAAGACGGCACACTGCTCGCCTTACTTCCGATATGTCGATATGGTCTATACTGATTCTTGGCTGACCCGTGTCGAGTGCATCACGCTCGGCCCTCGCCGGATCCAACAAAGGTTTATCACTGTGGAAAACAGAACTTAAATAATGCGCAAACGCATCTACTGCATCCAGTCCCTCCAACACTCTATTATTATGGACAAATTCATTTTTTTTTGCTGTTATTCCGTTTACTCTTTACATATTTCCAGAAAGTTGAAGAATCAGAAGCGATGTTATTTTCGTGGCATATAACGTGGCAGCACATATTATTGAATTTGTGTGAGTTATGTGTACTAAAGATCCCTCATTGCTTTTAATAGTCCGATGTAGTGTTGTGTGAGGCACAGGGAGGTTTCAGGTCTGAAAGAGGATGTTCGGATCAAGTTTTCTCCCTCCGCAACATCGTAGAAAAGCATCTGGCAATAGGCCGGAAGGTTTTCTGCGGTTTTGTGGACTTGGAGAAGGCGTTTGATAGAGTCGTGCGAAAGAGACTTTGGGACATTTTGCCAGAGTATGGTATAAACGGCACCCTGTTGCGATCCGTCCAATCCACCTACGTGGACAGCAAGGCATGCGTACGGGTGGGTGGTAACATGTCACCTTGGTTTGACGTTAAAATCGGCGTCAAGCAGGGTTGCGTGTTGTCCGCTAGACTGTTTATAGTGTATCTGGGTAAAAGTCTTCAAAGACGGAATGCGATGACTGAAGGGGTAAAAATGGGTAATCTAGTGATAAACCACCTATTGTATGCAGATGACGCGGTTTTGATAGCGCCAACAGCCACTGACCTGCAAACACTAGTCACAGTTATGAGAGACGACTGCATAAACAATGGATTACATTTGAATGTGAAAAAAACCAAAATTATGGTTTTTGAACGGGAAGAAACCAGAACGAATGCAAGGATTGTGGTTGGTAACGATGGGCTGGAGCAAGTGAATGAGTTTGTATATCTTGGATGCGCCTTCAGTAAGGATGGGAAATACACCGCTGATATAGAGAGAAGAGTGAATGCAGGTAATAGAGTGAATGGTGCGATGGGAAGGCTACTTGGGAGCCGGCACTTAAGCCAAAAGGCGCAGCTGGCCATGCATAACGAAGTGCTTGTCCCAACGCTGTTATATGGCAGTAAGAGTTGGGTATGTAAGAAGGAGAACTAAAGCAGGATAAATGCGGTCGAAATGCGATCTCTGCGGAAGATGTGCGGAGTCACGCTGACCGACCGTATTCGCAACAGCGTAGTAAGAAAGCGAGTAGGTATGAAAGATAGTATCGGTGTAAAGATGAGAAAGGGTATGCTCCGTTGGTTCGGGCATATAGAAAGAATGCCAGAAGAAAGAATGACAAAACAGATATACAATGCGAAAGTGGAAGGATGTAGGTGCCGGGGAAGACCTAGACTATCTTACCATGACCAAATAGACAGTGTCTTAGCTGAAGGGCAAGTCAAGAGTCTCCGTAACCGGCGAGTGTGTATGAGACGAACTATGAGAGTGGAGGAAGCCAGAGAGGTATGTAAGGAAAGAACCTGTTGGAACTCTGTACTCTCTGCCTACCCCGCGAGGGAGCTGGCGTGATGATATAGATAGATAGATAGGTAGTCCTAAAATCCTTTTCTCCTATCATTATGACACAAAAATTCATTCATTCATATTATAATTCATAAGTTTAATATCAATGTTCTGCAGCAAACGTTTTATATTACAATTCGAGAAAACATAGCGACAATAATCGAATTGACAGCCAAATGTATCCTCCACAGCATGTAATGTACCATAAGGCGAAGTATTAGTCAGGATACATAGTTATAGGGGTGTTGTCCGTGCCTTGATGGCGGTAGCCTTGATGTGGATGCTTTTGGCAGCTGTTGTAGTGGAACTATCATCTTCCGAGTTTCGGAGAGTGAACAGGGAGTCTTCCATAGCGATGTATTCGACTCAGACACATACACGCACACACGTACACGCACGCACACACATACACGCACGCACGCACACACATACACGCACGCACACACATACACGCACGCACACACATACACGCACGCGCACACACACACACACACACACACACACACACACACACACACACACACACACACAAACAATGGATGTAATTTTTGCTTTATCTTAGTATGTTATTTTTTTCTTGATCAAATGGTAATATGTGTATCCTTACTTATGTAAAGATACACAGAGATTATTCGCTTAACTGGTTACATCTATGGAAGGCGTTGATACCTGTGATACAATGAATGTATGGTCTCACACTGCCCATACTTGCTGACACCGCTGCCTTCATTGGCGCGCGTCATATATTTTATGTATAAAATAAGGGATACGGGAACTATACGATAGAGTGTGATAACAACCACTGACGTGAACACATATAGAGGAAGGAATTGCTATTTGTATTAACTTGTAAACTTAACTGGAACCTATAGTGACCGTTTCTCTCCGCACCTCCACCAACAAACTAACTACATATCAAAAGTAATTTGTAAAAAAAATAATAGTCAAATTTACACTCCACGTTAAAAAAAAAAAAAAAATTCTCCAAATTGCCAATAATTCGCAATAGCTTGTTAATTTCTAGATTATAAACTCACTAGTACATAGTAATACTACAATAGATACAATTAATAAATATCACCATTTAAGGTCATAATTGGAAGAAGTTATAAAGTCGTAAGAAGTATGTGCTAGCAATTATGAAGGTGCATGGGATCTTTTGTGCGATCGGTACGACAACAAGCGGCTGTTAATAAACTATAACCTCAAGTCATCGTTTTCTATTGGTATTATTAGTAAGGAATCTGACAGTGCCCTGCGCAATTTAATTGATCATTACCTAAAAATCTTCGTGCTCTATAAATATTGGGTCAACCAGTAGATTATTGGGATAGTATAATTATTCATTTCACTTCAAGACTATGGGAGGAATATAAGGGTCAACATTCCGACATTCCCGATTTAAAAACATTTTATAAATATTTAAGGAATAAGGCGGATGTATTGGAAACAATTAGACATAGTAAATACCCGTCTAAAGGTGGGAAAGTATCACACATTATAACTTCCGCTGATTCTAGTAAACATTCACACAACTGTATCGTTCGTAAACAAGGTCATCAATTATTTCAGTGTCCGCAATTTAAAGGTATGGAGATAGATAAGCGTCATGAAATTGTGTCAAAAAATAAACTTTGTATTAATTGTTTAAAGCGTGGACACTTTGCAAAGATATGTAAGTTGGGGCCTTGTCACATTTCCAAATACAAACATAATTCGTTATTGCATAAATCAAGGAATAGTGAACACGTAAATAACATTAACTCATTGCAATTAGCGAATCCGAGTCCCGCGCCGCCGCAGCCCGGACCGGTTCCGTTATCAGTCGAGTCGCCAGCTACTATTGTCTACAGCTCTCGTGTGTATTATAGATAAGTATACGAATAAAAAGGAATGTTCTCGCGCATTATTGGACTGTGGAGCGGCCTATGTAGACGTCTAGGTCTCGATTGTATTAGGAATAACTAGCCGATTACCGTTTCGGGAATAAGTAATTTAAGAGTAAGTATTGCCGATAGGTGCCAATTTGTATTGTATTCTCGCGACGAGAAGTAATCATGTAATGTTAGTAGTATGGTTGTTCCTAAAATTTGTAGTATTATTCCGAGTGTAGAAGTCGATTATTGTAGTTTAGGCATTTTAAAAAGTATTTATTTAGCGGACCCACAGTTTTATCAGCCGGGTGTAATAGATTTACTAATCGGGACAGATTTATTTTGGGAAATTATTAAGGATGTTAAAATTTTGTTAGATATAGATAAGCCAGTGCTACAAGATTCCTGGTTCGGTTGGTTAGTGTCGGGTCCCGTAGGTAATAAAGTAAATTGTAATTGTAGTAGTCATGTGTATTGTCAAGTAGCCTGTGCCTGTCAAAACAGGTAGAAAAATTTTGGGAAATTGAGGAGTTTCGTGGCGATCACAGTAGTGGTAAATTAGCAGTAAATGATATTCTTTGTAAACAGCATTTTGTTGTTTTGAGAAATACTTATAAAACAGATACTGGTAGATTCTGTCTGAATATATATTAGCTACTTCCCCATCGGCTCTCGGTGATTCCTATAGTATAGCAAAAATGCGATTGTATAATTTAGAGAAAAGGTTTCGTTGGCAACCAAGTATTAAAAAGGCGTATCCAGAATTCATTGATGAATAGGAGTCGCTAGGTCATTTGACGGAGATTAAAAAACCGGAGTTTGGTTGCTACTTACCATATCATGCTGTTTTACGGGAGAAAAGTGAGACAACCAAGTGTCGGGTGGTATTTGACAGGCGTCAAATACCACCCGACACTTGGTTGTCTCAAACAAAAACTAGTAGTGGTATGTCCCTAAATGACCTTCAGGCTGTTGTGAAGGATGATTTATGTAGTATTTTGTTGCGTTTTCGACAGCATCGCTATGTAATTACTGGTGACATAGAAAAAATGTACCGGCAAATTGTAATCAACGAATCACAAAGACACTTACAGCTGATTTTGTGGCGTGATAATGAAAGCCTGCCTGTTAGTTTTAAGACTAAACACACTAACTTACGGGACGGCAAGTGTCCCATTCCTTAGTGCGCGTTGTTTATATCAACTGACAGAAAACTGTAATGTGGAATTTATTAAAAATACTTTGAAGCTAGATTGTAGGATTGATATCGATCTAATTAAAACGCAATTAAACACGATTTCTATATGGATGATTTTATATCTTCATGTGTATCCGTTGAAACATTATCACAATTAGTAAATTCCGTGTCACAAATACTATACTCTGCAGGTTTTAAATTGTGTAAACTTCGCACTAATGCCGTATTAGATATGGATAAGCAAATATATTTCTGAATTGTCTAACAGTTGCAGTACACTAGGTTTGGTATGGTCTCCACAAAAAGATGTACTTATATTTTCTATCAAGTTTGAACACGTAGAAAATCCAACAAAACGTAATATTTTATCATCTGTTGCAAACATTTTTGAGCCCTTAGGCTTATTAAGAATTTTTATTGTACGTGCTAGAGTTTTGTTACAGAAGTTGTGGTCTTCTAAATATGAATGGGATGAAATGATTACAGATGAAATAGTTAAGCAATATAGTAGTACCTAGGCATGCAATTTGCAATAATGTATCGCGGGTTGAATTACATTTGTTCTCGGACGCATCGTAAGTGGCGTACGGGGCATGTGCTTATTTGCGTTCTATAGGTAATGGTGGATGTGTACGTACCAATCTTTTGTGTGGTAAAGCTAGGGTTGCACCTATGAAGAAACAATCCATACCTCGTTTAGAGTTGTGCGGGTGTTTGCTAGCCGCGGAACTAGGTTTAAAAATAAGTAAGGCCTTGACTGTTAAACTTGACAGTTGTACATATTGGACAGACTCGACTATTGCTTTAAGTTGGATACATGCATCTAAAGATAAAAAGTTGGAGTATTTGTGGCAAATCGTGTGCAAAAAATTAAAAATATGACTAATAACTTTGAGTGGAGGCATGTCCCGACGAAAGAAAACCCGGCGGATTAATTTCGCGGGGGGTAGACTGTTTCGATGAAGAAGTATCGTCTCATTGGTTTAACGGGCCTATTTTTTTAGAAAAAAAGGAAGGAAGTCTGGCCTTGCTCATTTGTAATGACTTGCACTATTGACGAAGTTATAGTATTTAATCAAGCAATAGTCGAGGAGTCAGATAATGGAGTGATCAAATAATGGAATTGAATTTCATAAATACTCATCACTAAAACGTTTAACACGAGTCATGGCTTACGTATTAGAGGTACATAAATAATTGCAAAAATAAAAAGAGTAAAAATGTAGGTAATTTAAGTGTAGAAGAAATAAAAAAGGTAGTGTATATATAGCTAAATTATCACAAGTAGAAAGTCTAGGAAATGAGGTAAGGATATTGTATTCTAATAAATTACATCGTAATTCTAGTATATTGCCGTTAAATCCATTTTTAGATGAGAATGGTTTGATGAGAGTTGGAGGTCGTTTAGATAACTCCACGTATTCCTACGATAAAAAGCACCCAATACTAATTAGTTCGCGACATAAGAGTAGCAATTTTAATGTTTGAAGACGCGCATAAGAGACTTATGCACGCGGGACCCCAACTCTTATTATCTTCAGTAAGAGAAAGATATTGGATTATTCATGGTAGAAATTTAGCTCGTAATGTTTATAATAAGTGCATATTATGTAAAAGGATAAGGGGTAAAACTGTAGTTCCTATGATGGGAAACCTGCCAAGCCGGCGTCTAACTCCCGGTATACCATTTGAATGTGCAGGCGTTGACTTTGCAGGCCCTTTTTACGTAACTGACAGAAAGGGCCGTGGTTGTAAAATCAGCAAGTGCTACTTATGTATTTTTGTATGCTTTGCAACCAAGGCTCTTCATTTAGAAGCAGTAAGTGATTTAAGTAAGGAAGCCTTTATTTTAAAATAAAGAAGGTTCATAGCTCGTCGAGGTAATCCCAAAATTATCTTCTGTGATAATGGCACTAATTTTGTAGGAGCTAGCAACGAGTTAGGTAGTTTTTTAAGTTCTAATTTAGATCACATTTCTAAATTTGGAACAGATGAAAACATAAGGTTAAAATTTTCTCCAGCAGGAGTGAAGGCTGCAAAATTCCACATTAAAAGGGTATGAGGGGATAGGCATTTGACTTATGGCTATTTTCTCAGGTAGAGGCCATACTTAATTCTAGACCTTTGTGCCCCATGTCTGATAATCCCAGTGACCTAATTCCTTTAACTCCTGATCATTTTCTAATCGGCAAATCTTTGACCTCAATCCTGTCACCATTTGACAGAGATGAAGGAGAGCCGCCTTGGTATATGAAGTTCTTGAGCAGATGAGACAGCATTTTTGATGTAGATGGCATCACGAATATATTTCTGAGTTACAGCAAAGAGTTAAATGGAAGCAGCAGAATTACTCCGAATTGCATGTTGGAGATATGGTGGTAATAAAGGAAGACGGATGCCCACCACTGAAGTGGCACATTGGACGCATTCGACACATTTATCCAGGATCTGATGGGATCAGTAGAATCGCAGACGTTTAGACCACGAACGGTATCATAAGAAGGGCCTTCAACCGGCTTTGTCCTCTGATGCGCCTCCCGGAAAATGAGGATTTGAACCCTAAGGCTTCAACGGGGGGAGGATGTTAATGACGTCAGAGGGGTGAGAGGTGCGACGCGAGCGCGCAGCGGTTGTCGGACATTACTTAGACCCCAGAACGAGACCGACAATTTCCACGAACGCGACGACACGTATTATTATAATATTGTACTGTATTTCCGTAATAAAAAGACAAAAATTTTTTTGTAATCCGCATTTTTATTGTTGCGCTGCACCATATATGTCTGCCTTGTACTCATATCTTGTAACTGTTTTGGACTATTAAGTTCATTATTATATGTATCTCGCTGAGATTCACGGGCTTTACCCGGACCTTTGAAAGGCTTGCATGGGGACATGGGTCCAACACGTAGAGGCCCTTTGCGAGAAGTTAATGCTATGTAAGCCTCCTGCTGAGATCACTTGCTGATAATGGAGAAACATAACCAGCGAACTGACCCCGGCAGGTGCAAGCACTATTGTAAGTTATGGAAAGGAAACAAGGGTTATGTAAATGAGGTTTGATGGACAAAAACTGGACTATTTCAAAGGGGACGGACACCAGCCATAATTAGTGATACCTAATTATCTGTGGCCGTTCATTATTACTCTGCTTGCAAATCATCGAGTTTAGCGTTACTCGTGGATATTCGAGCTGTTTGAACCAGAATGGTCACTCGACCTGGATTCCTGAAGTGGCGCAGGAAAGGGCGGCCGGTGGCACCCTGGAGAAATACAGGCTTTATTCCTATAAGAGGCATAGAGAGCGGCGTCGTCGGCAAATAGGGCTAGACGTACCCCACACGAACGAGGAATATCGGTCGCGCATAGGCTAAATGGGAGGGGAGAAAGAGCCCGGGCTCGCACGGAGCGACGTACCTCGAGTGCGTCGGGGCGGTGGTGGTGGTGCGCGGGCGTGCGCTCGGGCGGCACGAGCGCGGCCAGCAGGCGGCGCCGCGCGGCCGCGTCCGGCGCCGCCGCGCTCGCCAGCGCACGGCCCAGCGCCCGCAGCAGCGCCGGCGCCGCGCCCGCGCGCCACGCCGCGCCCGCGCGCTCCGCCAGCCGCGCCTCGCCCTCCCCCGCCTCCCCCCCCAGCGCGGCGTGCAGCAGCGCGTCCGCCGCGCGGTCCGCGCCGCCGCCGCCGCCGCTGCGCAGCGCGTCGCTCAGCTCCAGCCGCGCGGCCTGGCCGGGGACCGCGGCGCACAGCGCGCGCGCCAGCTGCGCCACCTGGTGCGGCGCGGCCGCGTGGTCCAGCAGGCGGTGCGCGGCGCGCGCGGCGGCGCGGCGCGCGCCCGTCTCCCGCGCGGCGAGCGCGGCGGCGAGCAGCAGGCCCGCGCACAGCGCGTCGTCGCCGCGCCACGCGCCGCCCCCGCACAGCGCCGCGCCGATGCCCGCCACCAGCTGCGACGCTCCGGTTAGTATAGTTAGCCCTCGGGGCTATTCAGGGTATAATTCTTCCGACTGGACGATTCAAAATAGAAAATGAGTAAAGCTCCACTCAAAAATGGAACTCATTAATCCCCTAAATAGAAGGTTGCACGCTGGCCCTCTTATCCGGTGAAGCTGTAAAGTCATTCACACACACCGCATGGCGTCGATTTCTTGTTCTATTTGTTATTTGCTAGTCAAATGAAAAGTAGTCAACGCCGGCACCATGAGAGGAGTCCTGAGCTTTGTTTATATTCTATTGATCCATATCCTGCAAAGCTGTGCTGGGAGGTAAATCGACTACTCACAAGAAGAAGAGAAACTTGAGTTTATAAATGATACAGCTTTTTTAGGGATTACGATTGATTCTAAGTTACAATGGGACCCTCGCATTAAGACTTTAGGTAAACGGCTCGGGGCCGCTGCCTATGTTGTAAGAAAGATCAGACAACTTACTGATGTGGTGTTCATAGTGTCATGTCTTACGGTATATTATTGTGGGGTAGGGCAGCTGACATTGAGTCTATTTTCATCTTGCAGAAAAGGGCTATAAGAGCCATCTATAACTTGGGTAGTCGCGAGTCTTTTAGAGAATTGTTAAAAGAAGCCAATATTATGACAGTCCCATGTCAGTATATTTATGAAAACATAATGTACACAAGAAAAAATATAGATCTGTTTAATCAGCTAGGCGATAGGCATTGCTATAATACACGACATAGAAATAAATTAGATCTACCGCAATTTCGTCTGTCAAAAATTCACATTTCTTTCATGGATTACTGCGTTAGAATTTATAATAAAATTTCTCTTGACATCACTAAACTTAGCGACAATAAATTCAAAGCTTGTATTAAACATATGCTTAGTAAACAAGCTTATTATTCGCTAGATGATTATTTAAAAGAAAAAAATACTTGGATAGGGGATGTTCCAGCTCCACTTGATGGAATATGGACAACTTTTTTAGCTATTATTATTTAATATTCCCTCTCTTGCTTCTATTAATTTAGTAAAATGTTTTTTATTTTTCTCATTTCTTTCTCTGTAAATGAGGGAACCATGTAGCCATTCACATGAATAGTATAATTTGTATAATTTAACTTAGACCTACCTGATAGACCAGCCTACATGGTTCTCCCATATCCCACAAAAAAAGGTAGATGGAAAAAGAAAATGTAAAAATACTATTTTAAAAGAGTAACCGTTGAGTTTCTTGCCCTTCTTCTCCACAGGAATGACATTCCGAAGTGGTGGTAGAGTCTTTGTTACTTTTCTGATGATTTATAAATACTGTAATGGTTTACATGAATAAAAACTATTCTGATTCTGATTCTGAAGATAGAAAAGAAGAAATTATTAAAATAAATACAGATGCATTGCAGTGGAGGTATACCAAAGCTAGCATATAAAAAAAGCAGGAGGACTCACTCTCCAAGTGGTCCCTATAAAATAAATATCAGATAAATTACAAACATACAACTCACAACCTAACAAAGTACAAAACTAACAAAGTACCACAAGGAGGCAGCGTGGTTTAAAGGCACTCTCACTCACATCGTCAAGGTACGCCGCGAGGAATGTTTCATCGGTGGCTTGCAGCGCGTCGGCGTGCTCTCGCAGCGCGAGGAGCGCGGGCGGCGGCGCGGCGCGCAGCAGCGCGGCGAGCAGGTGGCGCGCGCGCGGGCGCTGCGCGGCGGCGGGCGCGCGCACGCGCAGCGCCGTGACGGCGGCCGCCAGCGCCGCCTCGCCCTCCGAGCCGCTCGAGTCGCTGTGCGCGAGCGCGGCCGCTGCGCGCCGCTCGCCCGCGTCGCGCGCGCGCAGTTGCTGCAGCTCGCGCTCGATCTGCGATTCGCGCGCGCGCTGCGACGCCAGCTCGTCCGCCGCCGGCATCGTAAACGTGTGCTGTCCGAACGGAAACTCTAGTAGACGCTTAGATGAATTAGTCTGAGAGTGCACGATACGTTTTATAATTCGCTGTCGATGCACTGCACAGGATAGTTCTTGACCGGGCGCCGACTGGACCGGTCTCTTACCGTGTGACTGACCGCAGAATTTACGGATATCGGCGGTAGATCGTCGCAATCTTCTTCGTCTTCGCTCATGGTGACGGTTTAGCGGCGGTTGCAGACTACATGGATTACCTGATACCAACTAAATATACTGTCGATGACGACACAAACTTCAAAAACAATATTAAGAGGAAACTAAAGCAATAATACTACACGGGACGACAAAGACAGGCAAAATTAATAATTATAGGTACTGTACAGTCTGTTAGTAAAATAATAATAAACAACAACAATATTTGAACACAACCACAGACTAGGTTAAAACAGCACAGCTGTTTATTTGACATCTGTCATTACCCTGAATGACATGTATTATTGTAGACTTTACAGCAGCATTGCCAATTTGTGGGGAATTCCCCAAATCGCGGGGAATTTCAAGTCGATTGGAGATTTAGTGGGGATTGGCATTATGTGGGGAAAATGCGGGGATTTTTACATATTAGGCTAAAAACTAAAAATAATTCAATTTACTTAACTTATTTCTATTCTCAAACTATATTATGTCCTGGGAATTTACTAAATGCGATCTGGAGGCTACCTCCTGGACAAATGATGAGGTTTTGTCACGCGGGATGAACTTAATCGGGAATCTTGTTTTATTGTTTTTTTTTTTTTTTTTTAAAACGTAGCCCCCACACTAGGATTTATTCCTATGTCGTGGGTGCGTTTACAAACATGAAAATTCACAAACAAATACCCAGACCGGAACAAATAATTGTGGATCACACAAAGATTTGTCCCGTGCGGGAATCGAACCCGCGACTATTCGACACAGTGGGCGGAGCAGCTTAAGCTCTTAACCACTGCGCTAAATCGTCCGTCTTTGTCTTGTTACTATATGGCTAAAAAATTTCGAAAATTATATTACACTTATTTTTATTTTACTCAAACAAGGACCTTTACAAAGTATTTAACACATGGCTCTTTTAAAGCTTTTCTCGCAAGTGACTTATGACAATGAGCCACTCAAGTTGTTAATATTGTTTCCATGAATGTAACTACATTAACGTATTTAATTTATTTTCTAATTTCCTGTTTCGGCTATAAAATATGATTTATTAATGTGCTACAACGACTCATTTGTTAACATGTTCTAGTCTATTATTTATAAACCTTATATCTATCTATCCATCTATAACCTCACGCCAGATCCCTTGCGGGGTAGGCAGAGAGTACAGAGTTCCAACAGGTTCTTTCCTTACATACCTCTCTGGCTTCCTCGACTCTCATAGTTCATCTCATACACGCTCGCCGGTTACGGAGACTCTTGACTTTTCCATCAGATAAGACTTAAGTAACATTATCGATAAGAAAATACAAACATTAAATATAGGATAGTCGGCGGTGAATTAACGGATTCGCATGGGTAGATGCGTTCGCGAAGTGTCGTGTTGTCGCCTTTTTAATATAGGCGCGAATAGGTTCGAGACCTAGATCGGAGTGGAGATCGACATTCCGTACGAACCAGGGGGCTCCTACGGCTTTACGGAGGAAGCGGTTTTGAACCGCTTAGAGTTTATCGATGTGAGAGGGGGCCGAATGCCCGAACACAACACACGCATAAGTCATGATGGGTCGAACGCAAGTTTTGTAAAGCGTCACCTTATTTCTAAGGGACATTTTACTCCGCTTGCAGATTAACGAATGGAGACGACCGAGCACAAAGGATGCTCGGTGACGGACCCGCTTGATGTGCGGGCCGAAGGACATGGTACTGTTTAGAGTGACTCCTATATATTTGACACTTGACCGAGATTACTTCTAGGGTGGCGCAGGGAGTGGCGCGGGGTGGCACCTCTGGAGAACAACACCGCAGCGCTCTTGTCCGGGTTCACCTCAATACGCCACTTCCAGGGTTGGCATCCGCCAAGGCCGTGCTTAGCGCATGCCAATCCACCACCATCTTTTTGGGTCGCTGTGGGGCGGAAGGGTGGGAACCGAGTCTCATGACTACAGGTCGATGGTCAGAGTCGAGCTCCTGTACTACTTCTAAGGAGTGCAGCCGTAAGGTAACACCCTTCAGAAGCGCCATGTCCAGGACGTCGGGTCGGTGGTTGGGATTGCCGGGATAGTGGGTAGGATGCATAGGTGCGATGGCGTCAAAGTCAAGAAGGTCGATCAGGGCATCAAGTCTCCTACCGTTGGCGGAAGTGGTGAGACCATTCCAGGCCACGTGCTTACTGTTGAAGTCGCCCGCCAGAGTGACGGCGCTTCCCAGATTGAGGAGTGCTTCAAAGTCACTCTTGAGGACGAGCTTAGTGGGGGAAAGGTATACGGAGGCAATCACGATGGGCTGGTGCCCAGTGAGAGAGATGCGACAGACCGAGGCTTCGATGTTGGTGAGCGCAGGGGGATCGAGGATGGAGGAAGGATGCAGTGAAGGGACCTCCTGTAGTAAATGAGAGTACCGCCTCCACGGGAGCCGATCCTGTCATTACGCACGAGGTTGTAGTTTGCGATCCTAGAGTCGCGTTGTGCGGGCTTGAGGAATGTTTCCTGCACTAGGAGGATATCAAGTTGGTGATCTCGGAGGAAATCAGCAACCTGATCTCGCTGGGAGCGAAGGCCATCAACGTTAAAAAACGCCAGGGATAGGTTGTGGGATCATTTTTAGAGTTTTAGGTGATGCTGATTAAGAATATGGGGTTAATTTTGAAATCCAAGATGTTGTGTATTTGAGTACTAACGAGAGTACAAATTTTATCGGACAATTTAATCCGTAGTCCAAACCAACCCTGGTTCTCCGAATTAAAATTGACTAAGAAAACGACTTCTATCCTTTTCCGTCTTAGATGTAATCATTGTTACAGTGCTTTACATCTTTATTATCATATAATTTGAATATGATAAACTCGCCGTTGTGCGAGTTGTGTGGCCAAGTAATTAGCGACCTTACCCACATTTTATTTTCCTGTCCTCGTTAAAGCTTTTCATCCTTACACCATTTCCTTATTGAATGTGTAGCTCCTCTTGCTTATAATTTATCAACTATTCTGTCATAATCTAACAATTGATATATTTAAGCGATTGTACAGTTTATTGTACATCATAATTGTTGAAGCAAAGTGGTTTGCAATCAGGTTTTAGTTATTTATTATCTCACTACTGGCACACATGACAGATGTTGTAAATATAAATTTAAAAATTTTCACAGAATGCGTTGAGAAAATTTTTGATTAGCAATAATTTTGTTAGAACTAAAAGAGCTGTGTTGGCAGTCAAAGCAAACAGTATCATAATAATTTTGTACAATTATACCATCATCAACGTTTTGTAATAACTTATATACCTATACTGTATAAACGGATTCTTCTTCTTATTTTAATTAATGGCCGCACACTTTAACAGTGTATTTCGCCAATGTCAAGTAGTAATAGAGTATAACAGTAAATTATTAAAAATTGGCTTCTTGTCGCCATTACGGCAAAAAACCGTATAAACAGATTAATAATGTGTATACCGTGCAGTGTTCCAGCCTTTTATTTCAAACTTCCGTTAAAAATGATTTCTTTTACACTCCGCATTAGCGTGAGCAGAGGAACTGATCCTGTTAAACAATAAGGATCTACGGATCTCTGCTGTTGGCCCCCCACAATAATAATATCTATATTTAATTTTGTAATATATCTATAATTGTTTTTAAGTTTTCTTATTCAATTTATGTTTATATTGCCCACTTTTCTCAAATCCTTACCTATTCGCCAAACCTTACAACCTCGTCAAACCAATCCTATTTATAATCTATGAAGTCGATCATCTCTAATTACTGCTCATCGGGGAGCTGAATTCTTTTAAAAATCTTACAAATACGATTAAGCATTTCACTAAAGATTGGAAAAATACACTTAAAATCAGTGTGAAGCCATAACATTTTCAAGTGATTTTTTAACGCTCGTTTGAACACATCTTTTGCAAGCGATTAAATATCGCCTATGGCGTTCTATTCCAGCGCTGCAAAAAAACGCTCGTGCGAACGGCCCCTAAAGATAAGAAAGGGTATGTTACGTTGGTTCAGGCATATAAAAAGAGTGTTAAAAAAAAAGAATAACAAAACAGATATACAATACGAAAGTGGAAGGATGTAGGTACCGGGGAAGGCCTTTTGTTTGTTTTTTTCCCTGGGCAAAATCCTGCATAGGACTTCCGCGAGCCTCGGGGGCCGCTCGCGGGGCGTGTCGGATTCCTACCGACTAAAAACCCCAGGGTGGCCGACATCAGCACTTTGGCGGGGCTCCGGGATCTCCGTATGGAACGCACCGGTGCCCCTTTTGTGCCACGCTCTGAAGGGCCCGCCTTCGAGGGGAGACTTAATGATACGCTCCCCCCCCGCACCAACGCGGTGCTCACGGCGACGTGGGCCACACCACGCCGCCGTCCTCCTCGGGGTCTCTCGTGCCGGTGCCGTCGCCTTCGTCGAGCAGGATCGGCCCTCTCCCGATCCCGCTCGGCCTCCTCCTTCTGGGGCATCACAGTCTCACAGAAGGAGGATACGGCCCCCCACGCCGATTCCCCTGCCAGCATAGCCTCTACTATTGCCAGCAGGGAAAGGTCCGATCCGATCCGGTCGACCAGGATCCGCCGCTCGGAAGCCCACGCTGGGCACTCTTCGAGCGTGTGCTGGGCGGAATCCTGATCCCCACTGCAGTGGTGACAGGTCGTCGTCGCCTTGCGTCCGATCTTCCTCAGATAATCACCGAAGCAACCGTGACCGGTGATTATCTGAGTAAGTCTATAGGTGACTCGCCCTCTCCTCGGCTGGTGCCAGACTTCGGAGGATGGCAGGATAGCTTGGACGACGGGCTTGCGCGCGATGTGCTCTTAACTGAGCCTCGCGCGCCACTCTACCAGAGCGCGCCGTCGTTCCCGCTGTCTCACTTCTTCGAGCGCAGGCACGCCCTCGCCACTTTGGCGGACGCCACGAGTCTGGTCGTAGACCCTCGCGTCCATGTCCGCCAGGAACCGGGGAAGACCTAGACTATCTTACCACGACCAAATAGATCAAAATTTATCTGAAGGTCAAGTCAAGAGTCTCCATAATCGGCGAGCGTGTATGAGACCAACTATGGGACTGAATGAAGCGTGAGAGATATGTAAGAAAATAACCTGTTGGAACTCTATACTCTCTGCCTACCCCGCAAGGGATCTGGTGTGATGATATAGATAAAATTTTATTTTAATCACAACAGTGATAATAAAAATATTAAGTTGTAGATAAACCTTTAGGGCACCGGACTGTACTAGGCATGCCGATTTAAAATCGATTAATCGATAATAGATTTTTTTCTAGCCAAATAATCGATTTTTTAAATCGATCTGAACCACTGAATCGATTCCTACTGAATCGAAAACTAAAATATTCCGAAAGCCGTCGAATGGAATCGATTCACGATATTATCATAAAAAATTGGCAGAACACGTTTGTTGTTAAAAATATTACAGTAAAGTCTAAATTGAACGTATCAAGAAATTATAAAAAAGAAGGAATCCAAAAAAAACCTTATTTAATCGGCAAATTAATAAGAATCAACTTCAAATCGTTTAATCGAGCATTGATCTTTTATCCATCCATAAAGGTATCAAGTCTTGTATTTTAAGCAGTAATAATAGTAAAAAGCAGAATAACAAACTATTAAAATACTTATTCGACTACAGGAATTCAATTCATGCTACAACCGGCTGTTCTCCTGCCCAGTTAGTCTTTGGACGTAAACTACGATCACTGCTAGATTTAATTAACCCTAAACAAACACTACCGGCATCCACCACTCTCGCTCGACACGTCGAACACCAACAGTGTTTGCAGTCTATGACACTAAATGTGAAAAGACCACAATGTTTCAATCCGGGTGACTACAGTTTATATAAAAAACATAATGTAAACAAGGCAGGGACATGGTCTAAAGGAGTAGTGATAAAAAAAATTGGTAAAGTTATATATATATATTGTTAAGGACTTAGTGACCTCTTGTAATGTTAAAAAACATAAAAACCAATTAATGTTATACAAAGGTACAGGTAGTAATTGTTTCCAGCCTAATGATTGCTCAATAGAATTTGAAGATGTCAGTCCACAAGAAATTTCTTCTCCGGGAATACCCACAGTAACATCTACGACAGGTGGGGAAAAGAATGATGAGTTAGCGGACCATGCAACACAGCCAGAACAATTAGTAGAAGATGAAGAATTTCATGAAGCAACTGACTGCGAAATTCAGAGACAGGCATCCTCCAGCCAACTACCACAGTCAGAGAGGCAAACAGATGCCGGGAAAGTATTACGCCCTGTACCTAGGGTAGATTACAGACAGTTTTGTTAAATATGTTATGTCAATCTAGAGGGAGGAATGTTATATTTTGTAATGTTGGCACTACTTGTGTGTACGATATAAGCGCATGTGGGTTGTCAAATAAATCAGTTCATTTCCCACCATCCGACGTTTCATTTGTCTTGCGTGCGCATACTTAACAGTCGACGCTGTTTTTTCTTAGGGAATACCAAAATGTATGAAGAACTTTCAATTAGGTATAATTGGTTCTTTTTTGTTTTGTTTTAGTTTATATTTTATTTTAGGATATTTTAGTCATCGACACCACCACAGTGGAGTACATCGACGTAGGAACGCATCTCCCTCCTATCTCAAACGACGATTTGACTTTCTCCATGTAACACATTCAAGGTTCCTAAGGTCATCGGAGAATCTCAGACTAAAAACACCCATGCATTCCACAAATTTCTATGATAAATCCTTTTCAGTTCAAGCTGTCCGTTTGTGGAATGCATTACCTCTGACAATTAAACGTGCACAGACATTGGCTAGTTTTAAAACGATGGTTAAGAACCACTTCCTCTCTGCTGTCACTAGTGAGACGCTGTCATGATTAAATAAATACTGTATATAAATATTATTATATTTTTTATTTCTTACTATATGTATATCTTTTTATCTTAATGAATGTACGCCACCAACTGCCCTCTACTTTGTTATATTTCTTTCGACTTGGTTGCCTGGAAGAAATTGCTATAAGCAATAAGGCCGCCAAATGTACCCTATATTGTTTTGTACCTTACATTATTGTTTATTTATAATTTGGTGTACAATAAAGAGTTTTCTATTCTATTCTATTCTATCTTCCTACGTTGATATAGCTCTCACAGCTCCTCTCTGGACGGCCAATTAAGGCTAGCCAGAGCCGAGAGTGTGTGTGTGGAAGGCGGAGGACCGTGTGCAATGGCGCGTGTTAGGAGAGGCCTATGTCCAGCAGTGGACTGCGATAGGCTGATTGATTGATTGATTGAGAGCCGAGAGTCCTGCGGGCACCCTTTGGTTTCCACTCGACCGACGAAGACACGCCGAGTTGGGGGCCCTGACCGACTCTCTGAAGCACTCGGGTCCGTGGTGTCGTTACTCACCAACAGCTCGCCACAAGCTGCCCTGCGGGCTTATTATTATTATTTTTAGCTTGACGTTGAGTAGTTCTAGCTCACGGCCGTCACAGCCTTGAGCGCTAGTGTCGCTCTACATAAGTTAGTGAATACCAAATTCAAGTTTCGCTGCTGCGGCAGCACTGCGCTCAAGGCTGTTTTCTTAGTGAATAGCACTGCTGGTGAAGGTCGCAGGTAAAAGCTGGATGAGTACAGCACAAAGCCGGACGTTGTGGCGATCTTTGGGGGAGGCCTTTGTCCTGCAGTGAACGTCTTTCGGCTGATGATGATGATGGTTTTTGTTGTCTTGGTTACAAATTAATAGAGGTTATTAATAGAGGTTATTGTTTATTGTTCGACATCCCGTGTATATTAAGGTATACACGGCACTCAGTATTTTTTATACTTAATAGATGTACGAATTAATAATGCGTATTTGTATTCATCAGAAAAATTTTTGAAACTGGGGGAAAAAAAATTCCACGCCCGACATAAGCCGAAAAAATATCGCAAATATTGTCTGTATCTCTTAATTAAATTAATATTATGTTATTATATTACGTAGAATAACAATGATCCAGAAGTCGCAATTGCGCGGTAAAGCCAAAAAATCAACAAACGTCCCGCAGTCACCGTACTTCCCACCCGCCTAATGTTGCTAATTAAAAATGATTTACAACTATTTGGGGTAAATATTCAGTAAGAGATTATAAAATCATTATTATTTCTAGCGGTAACATGCATCTTTATACATATTAAAAAAAGAAATAGACGTAATTAAGTAGGTTCTTGAAATAAAACGCGATTCCATTAGCAGTTAATCATGTTTTTTTTTATAAGTTAATATTTATTTATTTATTTGTGTCCTTGCGTTACAACTTGACGGACGATTCAGCGCAGTGGTTAAGAGCTTAAGCTGCCCACTGTATCTAATAGTCGCGGGTTCGATTCCCGCACGGGACAAATCTTTGTGTGACCCACAGTTATTTGTTTCGGTCTGGGTATTTGTGTACGTGAATTATCATGTTTGTAAACGCACCACGACACAGGAATAAATCCTACAGTAGGGTTGTTTAAACAAATAAAACAGAAACAATTACGAGGTTCTAGGATCGATTCTTAGGACGGAAAAAGTGTAAAATTATTTTTAATAACCCTTTTGTTGAATATTTTTTTTAAATATTGCCTAAAATGTGGGTATACGCGGTAGACCTCTGCCACCGCCTCTTGGCGAAATATGTTATAGTATCTAACATCGTCGGCAAAATGTAGGCCTATGATGCATCCGGCTTATCATTATACTACTAGGAATAAAATTATGTCCCGACTTTAACTATCTACTACTGCGTCATACATATAAAAGCGTCATTCCATACACGTTTTAGTAATTAAACGAAGGAAAAGTACTTTCGTCATCGTAATTAAGTAGATAAATCATTATTTAATAAGTAACTAAATTAATATAAGTTAGTACCATAACAACTAAGGACCATAGTAAAAAAAAGAAGGGAAAAATTACACTGTGGTATTGGCAACACAGACAAAATGGACCCATCATTTTCGGTGACAATTATGAACGAAACATTTAATTCAATATTTAAATACTAACGCCATAATTAAATTTAATTTGACACGCGTAGAGCACGTTGTTTCGCGCGACGGTCGCCGCTCGTCGCCGCTTTGCGCTTTGTTGCTTCAACTCGATGCGCGACCGCGGCTTCTAGATTATTGTTATTCTATGGTTTATTTATAAATTAATATAATTTTCTTGCAGCAGAAGGCAGCTGAGCAAGCTTTCCAAAGTATAACAGATGCTGATTGGAAAAGTTCTCATGAGCAGGGTAATGAAAAAAGAAGAATATGAGAGAAGATTATAAGAGAGGTATATGTTAGAATGAATTCGATATCAGTCATAGAGACGATAATCGCACCAATGAGACATTAGATTCAGAAAATTAAATACTATAATGTTGCGGGAAGCCAAGACGATTTATAGACTTTCGGAGGAGAATATTTAGATGAGAACTTTTTTGACTCCGATTCACTTGTTTTTTTTTTAAAGGAAACGAAACCTAATATTTATCTTTATCATCACGCCAGATCCCTTGTGGGGTAGGCAGAGAGTACAGAGTTCCAACAGGTTCTTTCCTTACATACCTCTCTGGCTTCCTTCACTCTCATAGTTCGTCTCATACACGCTCGCCGGTTACGGAGAGTCTTGACTTAAACCTAATAGAAACGCATTCTTTCATTTTCCCTGTTACTATACATTTATCATCATATACAACCTACATATATGGAGTGGAGGAAGCAATAAAGGTCTGTTAGAATCTGTTGATATTCTAATCTGCCTACATAGCAAAAGTTTTGACCTGATGATATTTGTACATAAAACAATTCATAACTGCCCCACTGCGAGACTAGTCTTCTCAATTATGGGACCGGGGTAGAGACAGCTTTCATTAAGTAACTAACATGTCCTATGATTAATTATTTTGTGTATATTATTCAGTAGTATTCTTGACCTTTCTGATTCGTTAAGTAACCCACTTCGCTTCTTAGTAACTCAATGAATAGGTACAGGAAAAGTCTAAAAATAAAAAGTATCTTAACGCTTTGAGTCGTATTTTATGGGATGGTCATATGCGCGATAAAGGCGCCCTCAATATTTTTTTACTCTTTTTTGAAAAGTTATAATAATATTGTGGATGGGTAGTCCACGTGTTCTAATAATTTAAATTAAAAAATAAAATGGATATTATAAGTAACTCATAAAAGATAATCATCATTAAAGAATAAAAGTTTAAGAAACTTAGAAACTTCTTGTTGACGTGTTTGGCAAACAAGAGATTTTTATTATTGGAAGTTCAAAAATATAAACTATATAGGTACGACATTAAAAATCAAACGCAGTTAGTTTAATTAAATTGACACGTGTCGCGTTCATGCGACACAATTTATTTATATTCTAGGAACTACTTTACCCATAAACCTAAAATTACCTGGACGGCGTCCTACGACGTTTCCGCTCTGCCGGCCATCGTTCAACAAATTGTGTTGTTTCTCTCTCATTTACACGGATCGCCATTTTGAGTGAATGAGAAAGCTATTGTAAGATTGGAAACGTTGCCCTGTACGTGTGCTTGGATAAATGTTGTGACCTATTACTAAGTCATAACAATTGGGCGCCAACAGCATCAAATGTGAAAATATAAATTAAAATCGTCGGGAATACTGAAAACTATTTTATATAGGGAACTTATATCGTGTTATGCAGTGTTTTGTCCATCAAGAACAACTAAAGGAGGAATAAATGAACTGGAATCGTCATCTTACACGTATGTCTTTATTGCCTAGTATTGCATTCATAAGGACGTTTTAAGGCAAAATATGCATTTCATACATCATTGGCGATATATAATTACCACACGGTGGTCATATACTATGGATTTGAAGTTTTAATCTAGGTTTATCATAATGCATTGTTTTATGTCTCCCAGACAGTTATGCACCTACAACGCATGTGGTCTCTTATCGATATTTGCCAAATCCATACTCTTTCTTGCACGTTAGCGTCACCACAAGCGTCACAGACGGATTAGTTAGCGTTAATATCGATATAAGCGTCATTTGGACCGCAGGCTACCCTATTTGGATCAATTTATTTGACAACAGAAGTGACATATCCTTTGACATCAATCTATCGTATGCGCAGGAAGAAAACTGCATCTCCGTCGCAATAAAGAGTGGTAGCGAGGCTAGTGGGTTCGTTTATTCGTGGAGGACTCAGGCAGGCTTCAAGGTGGCGGGTCGTCGGGCAGCACGCGGCGCGTGGGAGGAGGGCGGCAGCGCGGGCTGCAAGGGCTCGGAAGCGGCGCGGCTGCACGACGCCGTGTTCAACGAGCTCATGCAGGAGTGCAAGCACAGCGCGCCCGGCGCACGCCTGTCCGCCCGCCTGCGCACCGCGCTTGAGAGGTACCGCCATCAGCACACACACGGGGCTACAGTAGGTATTGGTGGCATCCATCCGGATTCTTGTTATGATATGGGGTGTCCACACTAGGAACTTATGAGTTTGCTCGTTAGTACATCGGGATCATACTTTTAAACATAGCTCAAACTGCTATTTACAGAGAAAATATATCTACCATTCTATGACCTTATCCAACATATTTGTTTGTTTCACTGCATGCCTGCTTGGTCTATTGACTAATGAAAAGCTTTATGATCACAAGGTCTTGGTTTTATGATCACAAGGTCAGACGAATGTAGTTTTTCTAATAAAAAATCCCAGTTTCAGTCCAGAATCTGGAATTGTGCCTGGTATAAGGCAATAGTTTGTTTTCCTATGGCCAAGTTTTACAGCCTCTACCTGCAATGTGAGTGAGCTAAATCTAATACAAAATTAAAGCAAAGTCATAGTCAATGAATGTGTAGGTTTGTTAACTTCTTTATGGCAACTAAACTTTGCTCCCTTTTTCACATTTATCTTTGTGTGGGATATTATTTTCTTTTAAATCATTTTCAACCCATCACTATTGAGTTGATGAACATGTTGACTGATATATTGTCAGCTTGGGGTGCACTAATAGTGTTAATTAACTGCACCCCTCCACCCCATATACTGTAGGGTTCGCGAGGCTATTGAAATTAAAAAACATCCTAATTTCAATAGAGAAGATGGCTGGGTGGCTTCCATCGACTTGGGATCCAGTAATCAATATAATTAAATCCAAAACCAAAAATAACACTGCAACACACCGTGAGCTCATTCTGCATAGATCAGACCAACAAAAATAATTAAAAAGTATGAGGGTACCCTGGAAAAACTATGCCTTTTGGACGTCTAACACCTCAGTCCCTCCAGTGATCATGGGTGCTGCAAAGCACTCGAAACGTCGGGAACTTAAAAATAAACCGCGATAAAATCCGAAAACAAGTTTTATTTCATATATATTTGAAGGCCCATATACTGCAATGGATGATTTGGGACCTAAGGTGAAAATTATAAAAAATAACAAATATGAAATTATTCATAAGGATAGAACTAAGCTTTTTCATAGGTAATGTTTTATTGTTATTGCACTCATTTAAAAAAAAAACTTTTCCGATTTTTTTTTTATTTTTATTCCCCGAGGTGTACTGTAGTGTAGCATAGGTTTATAAGGTAAGTATGTTTAAGGTGTAGTATTATTTAGAGTAAGCACTTTACTGTAATAAGTAGAAATAGACGCGTTTTAATATAACACCCGACACTTCAATATTAACACAGACAACATTTTTTTTTAACTTATACTAAGCTATATGAGCCTAAAATAAAAATTCCAAAGATAGGACATTATTGAGGTTCAAAGCAAAACTGAGTTATTTCCGTCATACCCACAATACATTCACAAATATAATAATTATCAAACTAATCTGGGTATGTTTATACATAACATACCTTTCCCTCATCACAATAAGTTACAATTACAAAATTAATAATTAATTCAGATCTAAAGTTAACATCGACGGACTATTTAGCACAGTGGTTAAGAGCTTAAGCCGCTCTGCCCACGGTGTCTAATAGTCGCGGGTTCGATTCCTGCATGGGACAAATCTTTGTGTGATCCACAATTATTTGTTTCGGTCTGGGTATTTGTGTATGTGAACTTTCATGTTTGTAAAAGCACCCACGACACAGGAATAAATCTTAGTGTTTAATTTAAAAACAACAATATTTTAAGGTATGCCTATTATTTTAGGCCATAATTCCGGGTGGGGTATCTGGCTGATCCCATGATCGCCTTGGTTGTCTGATCAGTTGTGGTTGAGATGCTATGCATTAATGAGCTCATAAAATAAAAAAAACAAAATATGCCAATTCATGCTGTCAATTTGTCTCATAATCAGTAGGAAAACTTAATAATAAAACAAATAATAATTTCCATTGGTTAGTTTTAAGATTCCCTTATTAAATTTTACAAAAACTTATGAACGATTTTAATATTTTGCAGGTAAACTAAATTAGACTAGTATCAAAATAATGTGAAATGGGTCTTAATTCATATAATAAAATATTATGTGATGTTACTTTTATTCTAATAATAAGGGGTTTGAAGTTATGTGGCCACTTTTGATAGTATAATGGAACTGTGGAAAGTTGTTAATTTTTAATCATTTTCATTGTATTTTATTTTATCACTAGCTATTTCCCGCGGCTTCGCACGCGTTTATTTTGTAATTTGACATAGGTAGGTAGAACTTTTTGGGATAGCATTATTCCAAGACTTAAGAGACACCTTCATATTAAGTTTCTTTTAAATCCGTTTAGCAGTGTTAATATGTAGAAATAAAAACAACTATCGTCCATGGATCTTGCATTTCCCGAGCTAAAAAGTAGTCTTAAACTATCTCTGAGAACTCCTCCATTTTCCAGTGATAGTGTATTTAATCGGTTCCGCCGTTCTGGAAATTAACATGGACAAACATATTTCTTATTTTGCCCGTATGCGCATAAAATATCTTCTTTATTTCAAAATCACAAATCCCAAATGAATATTCCCGTGCGCTGTGCGGGGATCGTACCTGCGACTATGTGACAAAGTAAGTTAAGCAGTCTACCTTTTGTCGATTAAATCAAGTCGTCTTTGTTTTGTAAAATTATTTATACAGTCAACCTAAATTTTCGTTGTAGAACAATTTCAGCATGAGCCTAGGCTTCCAGTCACCTGTGAAGAGGAAGAGGGAAATCGAAAGATAAATTGAGATGATTAATATCTTCGGGCCTTCATGCAGGCCGGTAAAAACCCATCAAATGCATATTGGTGTGATTTTAAATACCACTTAGATGGATTATATCAGCATGATCTAGTGTGCAAATAAAGTTACCTATTTCAAATTATTATTTCACGACTTAAGATACTTTAATGCTATCTAATAATCTATTTCATCATGTCAGATCCCTTGCGGGGTAGGCAGAGGGTACAAAGTTCCAGCAGGTCTTTTCCTTACAGACCTTTCTGTCTCTTTCCACCTACATAGTTCGTCTTATAGACGCTCGTCGGTTACAGAGACTCTTGACTTGCTCTTCGGATAAGACATGGTCATGGTAAGATAGTCTAGTCCCCGATATCTTTGATCTGTTCTAGGTACACTAACATCAGACAGCGGCGTGGAAATATGTATATTTCTTTTGTGCTACCGTTTTTTTTTTATTAATAATTCTTCGCTGTTGTTATATATAATTATAAATATTGTATATAATTTGTGAAACTATAAATAGTTGTTGTTCTACGTCCTTCCACTTTCGCATTGTATTCCTGTGTGGATTTTTTCATATTATGTTTCTTAATAATCTGTTCAGCCGTTCTAGTATGAAGAAATAATTGATAACGGCGAGCGTGTATGAGACGAACTATGAGAGTGGAGGAAGCCAGAGAGGTATGTAAGGAAAGAACCTGTTGGAACTGTGTACTCTCTGCCTACCCCGCAAGGGATCTGGTGTGATGATATAGATAAATAGAAATAATAGATATTCCACAGAAGTATGTTTCGAGATAAAAAGTGTTCTGTTTTATTTTACTATGTAAGACACCTTCATATCAAGTTTCAATTAAATTCGTTTAGCCATTTTAATATGAAGAACTAACAGGGAGACAAACTATTCCGGGAGAACCGTGTAGTAAATATATATTATATACTTTGTCAACTTCCACCATACTTATTTCCCTATCAACTTACTCTATCACCGGGTTAAGGCTTATCCTGCACAGGTGGTCTTTGTAAGATATAAACTAACCATTTATTTTATTTATTTATTTATATTAGGCACATCAACAATATTCATATGTCACATTTACAAATAGCATTTAACAATATTATAATCTTATATGAATATCAATTATAGATGTACACAACATTCCTTAGTTTACGATTGGCATGTCCAGTCATTAAATAATATTAAAAATAATAATTACATAATTAAATTGAAAACAAAATAGGTACAATAAGATAAAAATTTAAATAAAATAAGAGTGAGGCATACATCAAATAATAATTAAATTACACAACAATGAATTATGGATTTACATACTAAAATAATTTATCAGACTATTCCTAAAGTTACTGAAAGATTGGTGAAAAATATCAAAATTACCAATGTTTTCTGAGTTTCCGCAGACTGTATTGTACTCGCTACATATTCGAGTTTGTGGTGAGTGTCGTCCAATATTGGGTCTGCGCACCGAAATATTAAAGGTTTTCGTAAGGGGATACCTCGGTATTTTTCTTGGTACCGTGAGTTTTATATTTTCATGTAATTGAATACAATCTACCTTACCTGTCAAAATTTTGTGCAGAAATAATAGGTCCTGAATAATCCGACGATTGTGCAGTGACACCATTTTAAATCAATCAATCAATCAATATTTTATTTGTCAAGTATAGGTACAATACATTTTGTTGTTATATATATATATATATATATATATATATATATATATATATATATATATATATATATATATATACTATAAAGATCTCTACACTTTGCCTGTGAGGCGTACAAATGTCAGTGGTTAAGATAATTAACTGTAGTTACAATTATAATGTCACAAATATTCCTTGTTAATTGGTGTTATGTCATCATCAATAATATATATTAATTAGCTAATTATACATTTGTCATTTATAAAATCATCTACTGAGTAATAGCATTTATTGATTAATAGCAATGTCAAGGTCTTTTTAAAATTATTTATATCCATGATCTTCATCCGATTTGGTAATTTATTATAAATAACCGCTGCCATGCCTAGAATACTCTTCCGTACCAATGCGGTTTTACATTTACGGGTACAGATATCATTTTGGTACTGATTTCGAATTGGGACTGTGCGCAAAGTAGACACGGTGTCAAATTGTTGAATGTTTTCTTTTAGAAACAATGCAACTTGTAGAATATATAAGGACGGCACAGTTAGAATTCCAAGTTCTTTGAAAGCTCACACACAACTCTCTCGCGTATTCAGACCACACATCGATCTTATACACCTTTTTTGGAATTTAAATATTGATTCTCGATCGGTCGAGTGACCCCAATACATTATACCGTATCTTAAAATTGATCCCTCTAGACCATGGTATGCAATTAATAAAGATTCTCTGTTAATTTTCTTTGAAAGTTGAAACAAGGCATATGCCGATTTATTTAGTTTCTTGCATGTCTCTTCTATATGTGTTTTCCATGTTAACTTACTATCTATAAACAATCCTAAGAACTTTGTAGTATTTATCTGTTCTACATTAAAGCCTTTGTGGTTAATATTACAGTCCGGATGAGTTATTCTTTAATAGAAATGCACAATTTTTGTTTTATTTAGATTAATTAGTAAATTATTATTATTAAGCCAGTTTATAATGTCTGAAAGCGTGTTATTAATGTCATTTACATATTCATCTGAATTGTCGCATTTTACAATAGCAGTGCTGTCATCTGCGAAGAGAATCATTTGTTGTTGTACCATTTTTGGAAGATCATTTATGTAAATCAAAAATAACAATGGACTTAGCACACCCCCTTGTGGTACACCGTATTTAATAGGTCTTGGTTCCGAAATATAGTAAGATTCCATTTTTGTATCTTTACAAAATCTAGATAGTTCTGTGTATTGAATTCTGTTGGCCAAGTAAGATTTAAGAAGTTTCAGCATTTGTCCTCTAATACCATACCCATGTAATTTATTTAATAATATATCGTGATTCACGAAGTCAAATGCTTTGGTCATCTCAGTAAAAATTGCACATATTGGAATTTTATTTTCTACTGCGGTTAATATTTTATTTAGAAAATCAAATATGGCCATGTTAATTGAAGTATTTTGTCTAAATACGTATTGTTCCCTACAAAGTAGATTAAATTTATTCATATAAGCGTATATATTTTTATATATTATTTTTTCGAATATTTTTGATATAATAGAAATTTTAGCGATTGGTCTATAGTTTTTTATTTGTGCCTTGTCTTCTTTCTTGTGCAATGGCTTGATAATAACTTTTTATCAGAGGTTTTGGGTATACCCCGTTTATAGTCATAAGATTGATTATATGTGTCAAGATAGGTGCTATGGTTTCATTAACATATTTTATTACTGTAGTTGACACTCCATCGCATCCTACGGTACCTGTGTTTTTTAGCAATTTTATCGTTGAAATTACGTTTTCTTTTAAGATAGGTGGCATAAACATGGAATGAGATGTCAAATTATCGAATTTGTACTTTAATTCACTGTCAGATTTAGTGTTATTTTCTATTTCGTCAATAAAGTAGTTATTAAATGCATTAGCTATGTCGGTAGGATCTGTTAATATAATGTCATTATTGTTAATTTTTAAAATTTGTTCGTGATGTATACATACTTTAGATTT
Source organism: Phalera bucephala (assembly GCA_905147815.2). NCBI lineage: Eukaryota > Metazoa > Arthropoda > Insecta > Lepidoptera > Notodontidae > Phalera > Phalera bucephala. The sequence goes on along the minus strand of LR990630.1, from coordinate 22,089,964 downwards.
ATTTATTACTTGCTTTATGTTTGTTATTTGAAGTTTTTATAAAATAATTATTCTGTGCTTTACAATCCTTTTGTAAATAGATGAGTACTTTTTGAAATTTAATTTATTTTTTGTTGTAGGATTAAGTCTGTACCGCCATAGCAATTGTCTTTGTTTACTGTTGCATTTCTTTATTCCACGCAAAATCCATTTAGTTTTTTTTTTTAACTTATTGCTATAATTTTGTTCGGAAAACATAATTTATAAAGTAATAGAAAAGTTTCCATAAAATTCATGTATGCTTGATTTACATCTTGTACGGTATAAACATCCATGAATGTAAGTTTTGAATTTCATCAAGTTGTCCTTACTGTAGTCTTTCTTAACTGTTTTCCAATATTTTATTTTACACAATTTATTTATAGGAACTTTAAGTATCTGAGATGTATGATCCGAAAGAACGAGGTCGATAATTTCGGATTTACATTGCTTGCGTAAGTTATGAGCAAAATTGTCAATACATGTATTAATATAATAAGGATTTGAGTTTTTCATTATATGGAGCCCTATGTGATATACCGGATGACATGAATGCCAAGTTCCTTGTGAAAGTGCGCTGGATTCGCTCAATTCTTTGTGAATGTATAACGTATGAAGGGTTCCATACTTGCGTATTCCAAATGACTGCACACCAAAGAATTGTAGAGTAGGATCTTCGTTTGTGGCCGATGAAAGTCCTTCGTGTTTCTTTTAAGAAAACCTAGCATTTGAGCTGATTTTTTTACAGCCTTATTAATGTGCGAGGTAAACCTCAACTGACTATCTAAATTAATACCTAGATCCCTAATATCATCTACTTCCTTCAAGACTACTCCATCGATATTGTAGTTTGAAGGAATGGGTACTTTTTTCCTTGAATATTTCATGTGGTAGCATTTATTAGCGTTAAGTGTCATGCCGTTTATATGACACCAGTCTTTGATATTGTTAAGATCGCGTTGGATAAGGAGAGTATCTGATAGGGAATTAACTGAGAGGTAAATTTTAAGGTCGTCAGCAAACAAAGAGAATCTACTATACTTGATGCTGTCCGCAATGTCATTTATGAATACGGAGAATAATATTGGTCCGAGATGTGAACCCTGTGGCACACCGGAGTCAGCAAAGTATACTTTAGACTCATAACCTTTGACGGTTACTACCTGAGGTATTTTGCTAAGATAAGATTGAAGCCAGTTCAGCAGACTTCCACATATCCCGTGTGCTTTAAGTTTTCTCAGCAGTAAATGATGATTCACTTTATCGAACGCACTTGAAAAGTCGGTGTATACTGCATCCACCTGTCTACCTTTGTCGATGTTGCGGATAAGTCTGATATAAATGAGATCAGGTTCGTATTGACGGAGCGACCAGTCCTGAAGCCATGTTGAGCATTTGTGATAGAAGGACTTAGGTACAATATAATGATGGGACATATTAAAGACTCAAATAATTTAGAGGAGAGAGTATAGAAATACGACGGTAATTTTTTATGTCATTGTGTTCACCTTTTTTATGTACTGGGACAATCCTAGATTTCTTCCATTCATTCGGAAATATACCGTTGCTTAGTGATTTATTTATTATTAGAGATATAGGCAAAGCGAGAACTGAACTACAGCGTTTAATAAACATTGGGGGTATTCCGTCCGGACCTGCACCCTTTGCAATATCTAACTGTTTTAACTTTTTAAGTACCTCCTTTTCGGTGAAACTAGCAAGGCTCAGGGATTTGTGTAACGAAGTCGGTGCAGTGCATTTAGTCAGGTTTGTAACATGGTTTTCATAAACAGATGAGAAGTGCTTTGCAAAAAGATTGGCTATATTGGGACCAGTATCTACATAATAGTTATCACAGTGCATTATTCCGGGAAGTGACCCATCTTGATTGCGTTTATCTTTAATGAACATCCATATTAATTATGGATTTTTGGCTATGTTTGATTCTATGCGGTTAATGTATTTGCTGTAACATTGTTTTAGGAGTTTGCGACTACGATCTATGAGCAATTCGTATTCAATCTTATCACGGGGATTCTTATACTTACAATATTTTAATCGAATTTTGTCTTTTTCGGATAAAAGCCGAGTTAACCTAAAATCTAACCATGGCGGGAACTCAGATAACCTTGGCTTACGTCTGGGAACATAGCGCGAACACAGTGCAAACTATAGCGCGATCCTATTCAATATACAACACTAACGCCGTCTCATAAAAAATATCTTCCTTTTCAAGAAGGATTATCAGTTTATCTATTTATTTTTAAATTATCGGTAACAATTTTCTGATTTATATCTTTTCTACATACCCTGTCAAAGATTTTAACCTAGCGTAATAGTATCTAACGGTACATTGCCAGCTAAGTATTGATTTAAAGTGTAGTAGCAAAGTGTTTTCAGTACATTTTGTGTTAGTCTTCTCGTAAGATACTCATCGACATTACAGTTTCGTATCCGGCCCATTCATCGTTGCATCATCATCGGCTCATGCACAAAACCATGTTTAAGTGTTTAAATCAAACATATATGAACAATTTCGAGTGAGTGCTTTTAACCACTGGAAAGTTTTTCGTGAGGAGAGGAACCTGAGTTCAATATCAATTCATGGACGAATTCATGTGTAGGCATAATCACATATTTTACATCGTAACATTGCAGTTCTGGGCAAACAGTAATAAAGTTGTATGGTTTATCCCGCGACAATGTAGTAAGTTGATTTAGAAACAATGAATGATTTATCAAAATCGACTTTCTTTTTCTGTCCTCTAAAACTGTTAGATTTTACGAAACTATAAGTATACAGAGTTGTGATCTTTAGTACAGGCTACAATCACACAAAATTTCATTAAAATCCATCAAACAGGTTTGGAGTAAAGTGTCTTTTTAGAAATCCAATGTTTCGCTTATTTCAGTCTTTTCTGGAAAAACATTTTGATTTTTCGGGATAAATACCTATATAACGTGTTAACCAGCATTTAAAGGTATCCGAATGCAAAGTTTCATCAAAATCCACCCAGTAGTTTTTACGTAATGATGGTTTATACCCTTTGACAGACAGACAAACAGACACGAAAGCCAAAAATTGTAGAATTGGGTTCTAAATTGATAGAATGATATCCCTGGGTTGTTATTTCCTAAAAATATTCCATGTACAGACATGATTTCCTTACAGTTTATTATATGTAGTATGTATGGATATAGATGCTTCACTTTTCCATAAAAACCGTTTGATTTCCTGAAAACTTAAATATTAACTATATTAGCAGTCATATGAAATATCTCCGTGCTAAGTTTCACTGACTTCTAAAAAGCAGTTTTGGAACAATGAATGATTTATCAAAATCGACTATTTGTACGTTCCTCGGAAACTGTTAAATTTTTCGAAAATATAAGTATACAGAGTTGTAATCTTTTATACAGGCAACAATTACACAAAATTTCATTGAAATCCATCAAACACATTAGAAGTAAAGTGACTTTTTATAAATCCAATGTTTTGCTTATTTTCGTCTTTTCTGGAGAAACCTTTTAATTTTTCGAAATAAATACTATACAACATGTTAGCCAACATTATAAGGTATTTGCATGCAAAGTTTCATTAAAATCCGCCTTCTAGTTTTTGCGTGATGCTGGTTCATACCCTCCGACAGACAGACAAACAGACACGAAAGCCAAAAATTGCAGAATTAACTTCTACATCGATAGTATGATACTCCTGCCGTGTTATTTCCTAAAAATATTCCATGTACAGACACGACTTCTTTACAGTTTTATTATATGTATGTATAGATGTATAGATTTCGAAAACTTACAGCTAAAACACTGACAGTATAACATAGTAATGTGTAACGGTAGGTCAGTTACAATTTCTATTGTGTTTTAGTTGTTTTTTTACTGTTTTAGACTTCTTATCAGGAGCGTAGCTACCGCCGCATCAGCCGTATCAATGACACGGGGCCCCCGGGCTACAGGGGCCCCTAAAAAAGGGGTGTAAGCAAAAATGAGTAAAATGTTATTCTTAATCTCGTGCTTCCCGGAAAAAAAACTAAATATAACTGTCATACGTGCCTATAGTTTTCACTTCAGAAATGACAAAAGTAAAAAAAGCAATCTCTTTTTTTCCGGGTTAAGCGTGCGCCCAAAAATTGGCAACATCCTACATCGGTTACTGTGGGATTCCCCCGTTTGAGTCATTCACTTAAACGGGGGAATCCCGCAGTACAATGACAAACCACGGAGAGCAATATTTACGCGTTTTATTTCATTCCGGTTCAAACGTTATTACATTGTAATACAAATAATATTATACAATACAATCTTGTTTTTCTAATTATTTATTGGTTAATTAGTTTGATTTGTGGAAATAATGTGTGAAAGGAAAAGAGATTATCCCAGTGGAGCTATGAGAAGAAAAAGTAAACACAAAAGGGAGGAGGTTATAAAAAAAAATGCCCAAAATTTCTTCATTTTTTCATCAAGCAGCTTCTGTGAGTGACTTAGATTGCAATGGTAAGTGAAGCTATTTATCTAGTAGATAAATTAGCACACCGTGTGCTATTGAATCCAGAGACGAGCTTCCGAAACCGGAAATACTCCAAATAATAATTGTAGAAGAAAACGATGCGCGGCGACATGATGACAGACAGATCGGCGTTTTAATTTGTCTAAACATTAGTTTTAGTCCTTTAGTTTTAAATAATTAAAAAAAATCTTTACTGTATTAATTTTATTCAATTATATTTTTTTTCACATTCTCCATTAGATCTCCATCCGGAAAGTGAAGAAACCCAAATCGACGATTCTAAGAAGTCTGAAGAATTTAATAATATAATTTCGTCAGATAGAGAAAATTTTGGTGACAGTCCAACTAATTGCGAACGAAAAATATTTTTTTATTTTGCATCCAGTTTTGCGGAGGTAATAACAGCATGCTTTCTATTCTTGACCCTTCCAGTCACAACCGAACAGCTGAAAGCTTTTCAAAATTAAAACATAAAAAATTATCTAAGGACTTCGATGAACACAGACAGGAACGGCTATCAGACTTGTCACTATTGTCTATAGAGGCAGAAATTTTAGAAAATCTGAAATCATCTTCACCTATAGATGATTTAATAAATCAATTTGCCGAAAAAAGCCAAGAATACTATATTTTATTTGAATTGTTTGGCTAGCTCAGTTTCTAGGAGGAAGTGATAACTTATAATCAATAAATATTTATTTTAATTTAATGCAAGCATTTTTGTTTCTTTTGTGAGAAATCTTTACCCTTCATTTGGGCTCCCAACAAATTTTTTGATCCATAAGATGTGAGATTTAATTGGTAGTAAATCCTAGCAGAAAGAACACTAATTAAATCATAAATAATTTAGCTATAATTTAATATATTTCGCAGTGTTATAATTAAAATAATTTGGGTAAAGTTCCTTTAAACTAGGATCCCTAAACGTGCACACCGTCAATGTGTGGCTTCGACACACACATGGTGCATAACTGAGACCACTTTTTGTATCGTGTTCGTTTGCATCACTCAGTCTATGCAAGGTTCAAAAGTTAGTGTAATATCACAGGGCCCTCATTCGCTACGACCGAATGCAAATGATCGTGCAATGGTAATCCGTATGCCACTCATTATCATTCGAAGGGGTGGCAGTAGTACTCGTTTGATTAGCGAGAGCGGATGGTGTGCCGCAGGATGAGCCCGCGCGAACGGCGCGCCGTGTGCGACCGCAAGCGCGACGGCTGCGCGCCGCTGTTCGTGGCGTGCAAGCGCGGCAACGTGGAGATCGTGGAGTACCTGGTGCACGTGTGCGCCGCCGACCTGGAGCAGCGCGGCGTGTACGAGGTGCCCGACGACCGCTCCGTGCACACGGTCACGCCGCTGTGGTGCGCCGCCGTCACCGGCCGGCTCGAGGTGCTGCGCGTGCTGGCAGACGCGGGCGCCGACGTGGACGCGGGCTCGGACAGCGGCTCCACGCCCGTGCGCTCGGCCTGCTTCATGACGCACACGGAAGTGGTGCGCTTCCTGGTAGAGCGCGGCGCGGACATCCACCGGCCCAACCACAACGGCGGCACCTGCCTCATCAACTCCGTGCAGTCCGTGCGCCTCTGCGCCTACCTGCTGGAGAACGGCGCCGAGGTGGGCCGGCCGCGCTCTCGGTCACACGCCCCGCTATAAACGACAGCAATGTTGACTTAATATGTCGCCGCTGCCATTTCTCACAAAGAACGGTTTCGGCGTGGCGGCATCGACTGGTTTTTAAAATTCTTCCATATCACATTGCTGTCGTTTGTCTGGGCGACATTTTCGAGATCCCCGTGTGTTACATAATTTCGATTCGATCGTCCATCCTCAACTGGGAAACGGCCAGGAAATCTCGCACGGCCGAGAAAATTTAACTTTCGTTCTTCTCTTTCAAAACTTGCGAGGTTCTGCGAGGCCGACTGGTTCTCGAGTGGGGACCGCGTGTCGGCAAACGTAGTGTAGGGCGCCCCGTAGCTAGGTGGGGCGACGATATTCGTAAGGCAGCGGGCGGGGATCGGAGAAGGAGAGCTGAAGATCGAGCTCAGTGGCGTGCCACGGGAGAGGCCTACGTCCGGCGGTGGACTGACACGGGTTGATGACGATGATGATGAGGCTCTGCGCTTTTGAATCATGGCGTGGTGGCAGGTGAACGCGCGCGACACGCAGCTGAAGACGGTGCTGCACTACGCCATCCAGGAGCACCGCATGGAGACGGCGCGCCTGCTGCTGCATCACGGCGCCGACCCGCACCTCGCCTCGCGCGCCGGCGACGACGCGCTGCGCACGGCCTGTCTCAAGGGCGCGGCGCACATCGTCAGCCTCCTGGCCGGCCGCGTGGGCTACGAGCCGGCGCGCATGGCCGACGCCTACGAGCTGCTGGGCTCCACGCAGCTCGACGAGTTCAACGACGTGACCGCCGCGCTGGCGGCCTGGCGCTGCGCCACGGGTGAGTGTGCCCGCGGGGGTCGCGGCCGCCCGGCCGGGGCTCCCGACTCACCGCCCCGCGTGTGCGCGCAGCGATCCGGCACTCGTGCGGCGCCTACGTGCCCAAGCGCCCGGTGCGCGCGCCGCACCGCGCGCTGGGCGGCGCGCGCGAGTGGCTCACGCACGCCGAGCTGGAGGTGCACGCCACCGACATGGACGCGCTGCGCACGCAGTCGCTGCTGGTCGTGGCGCGCGTGCTCGGCCCCGACCACAAGGACACCGTGTTCCGGCTCATGTACCGCGGCGCCTCCTACGCGGACGCCTTCCGCTACCAGCGCTGCATCGACCTCTGGATCTGGGCGCTGCAGATCCGCATCGAGAAGGACTCGCTGCTGTCCACCGGTGAGTGTCCGGGCGAGCGGTCGGCCGCCCCGCGAGCCCCGGCTAACGCGCGGTCCGCTCGTGCCGCAGACACGTGCCACACGGCGTGCGCGCTGACGCGGCTGATGCTGGACGCGCGCGGCGGGCGGCTGGAGCGCGCGCGCGAGCTGCCGCGCCACGAGGACGCGCTGCACGTGTTCCGGCTGCTGGCCGCGGAGCTGCCGGGGTGCCGGCGCGCGCTGGCGGCGCGGCCCGTGTTCAAGGCGCAGGCGGACACGTTCGACCGCGCGCTGCGCTGCGCCACGCACCTGGTGTTCCTGCTGCACGACACGGCGGACACGGCGGCGCGGCGCCGGGACACGCGCGCCGCCGTGCGCACGCTCGTGGCGGCCGACGTGCGCAGCGCGCACACCGGCGACACGCCGCTGCACCTGTGCGTGTCGCGGCTCAACGTGATCCGCTCCACGTACTTCGCCGACGAGGCCGACGTCACGGTGAGCGCTCGCCCCGAAGTCGGCGCGGCCCGCGGCCCCGCCGACCCCGCTGACCGGTTCGCGTTCTGTCGCAGCCCATCTTCCCGAACGTGGACGTGGTGTCGCTGCTGCTGGAGCTGGGCGCGGACGTGCGCGTGCGCAACGAGGCGCGCTCGACGGCGCTGCACGTGGCCGCCATCCCGTACAACTTCTCGACCGAGCTGGTGGAGGCGCTGCTGGCGGGCGGCGCGCACCTGGACCAGCCCAACAGGTTCGGCGACTCGCCGGCCGAGCTGGTGGCGCTGAACCGCGGCTCGCGCGTGCGCGTGCTGCGGCACGTGTCGCTGGCGTGCCTGGCGGCGCGCGCGCTGCTGGCCGCGCGCTGCGCGCCGCCCGCGCGCTCGCTCCCGCGCACGCTGCAGGACTTCCTGGACCTGCACCGGCCCTAGCCCGCTCGCCGCTCGCCGAGCCCCCGCCGCGCGCTCCTCCAGCGCTAACGTGTCTCAAATAAATGTACTCGACTAATTATTACATTTTAATATTAAATAAACTATATTGAACTCGGGTGGTTGTTTTATTGAGGGGTTACTTTGAAAAACTACTTTAAATAAAATAACAACAATCATAAATATACGATATATTTTGGTTTAGTACTATTAGATACACTAATATTTACAAGCGAAGATATACATAATGTGAAATATAATTCGTAGAAAGATTGCAAGAGATCACGAGTCAAAATCTTGATTAAGCGGTTTCCTTCGTTTAACCGAAGGGACGCCGGATGGCCGCCGGCGGCCGCGGCTCGCTCCCGCCTGCGGAATTATTTCCTGGCGACGCGGATCTTCCGATCGGGCGGCGAGGAGGCCGAGCTAGAGCGCGCGCGGCACCAGCGCGGCGGCGAGCGCGAGCACGAATGCGCCCGCGAGCGGCGCGGCCGGCACGCGCGTCGCGGCGTTCGGCTTGCGGGCGATGTTACGCCGGTGTCGGTCCACCACAAAAATACGTCCGCCCATACCTGTGCCGAAGTATAGTCATATGAACCTCACGAACTCGTTATAATATCATATTTTTACTCCCTATCTAACGGACAGTGACGTAACTGCGTTGACGTAAACGAAAAAGTATCGATATTCAATAAAACAGTGCTGGGTGTATATGATCCGCATGCGCCGGTAAAAAAGTGAGAGTTAAGCATCGTCCTGCGCCTTGGCTATCTGATGCCATCAAGAAAATGATGGCTAAACGTGATAAGGCGAAGAGAAGGTACAGAAAGTTTCCTACGGATGTAAACTGGAGTCAGTTCCAAACAACTTAGAAACCGCTGCAATCGTATGTGTAGGGATGCAAAGAGGCATCACATACACAGTTCCATTCAAAATTTCAATACAACACAAGTTTGGCAATTTCTCAAGTCGTTTGGTGTTGGCAAAACCATTACTCCGAATGTTCCTAATGTGGACGTTAACGCATTAAACGCACACTTCTCCAAACCTCCAACTTCGGTTAAACATGACATAAAATCGTCTACTCTCAAGTATCTCTCTAATCTTCTCTTGCCAGTATGTGCTTCTTTCTCCTTCAGCGCGATTACGGAGCAAGACATCAAGAAATCCATCTTGTCCATTTCCACAAAGGCGGTTGGTGATGATGGCATCCAAATCCAAACGCTCTTACTTATCTTGAATGAACTTGGGCCTGTCGTCACGCACATTATGAATTCTTCCCTGGAGACGAGCGTTGTTCCCGATATTTGGAAAAAAGCACATGTTCCCCCTTTACCCAAAACTCAGAACCCTTCGTCTTTATCCCATTTCCGACCTATCTCCATCCTTCCCTTGCTATCCAAGGTGCTCGAGAGTGTTGTTCAAAGTCAACTGTCTCTCTATCGCTCCTCTCATGGCATTCTAAGTCCTTATCAATCTGGTTTTAGGCCAGGTCACAGTACAGTTACAACTCTAATCAAGATAACTGATGATATTAGACTGGCTATGGAAAATAGACTTCTCACAGTGTTAGTATTATTGGATTTCAGCAGTGCTTTTATCTCAGTTGATTTTGACATCCTCTTAGGCGCCTTATCCTCTCTGAATGTCTCCGCTCCGGTAATTGCGGTTCGCTTTGAAGGAGTTTCCTCTGATTGGTGCGATCTTACTGCGGGTGTGCCTCAGGGTGGCGTCCTTTCTCCGCTTTTGTTTTCAGTTTTCATAAACTCTGTTACTAAAGTGATTACTTCTTTCTATAATCTCTATGCCGCAGATTTGCAGCTGTATCGACATTTTAAAATTGAGGAGCTTAATTATGCAACCAGCGTCATCAATAATGATCTAGAAAATATTAGCAAGTAGGCAAAATCTTTTGGCCTTCTTGTTAATCCGGCTAAGTCTCAAGCTATTATCATTGGTGGCAAATACTACATGAACGCACAAGTTATGAATTCACATGCTTGCCCTCCAATTGTGCCTGATTCTGTATCTATACCCTACTCTGACACTATTAAGAATCTAGGTATTTTTATGGACTCCAACCTTGCATGGAGCACTCATATTACTGAGGGAAGCAGAAGAGTCTACAGCTCCTTCCAGTCTTCAAAAGTTCTTGCCTTTCCAAACTAAAATAAACCTTGCTCAGTCTCTTCTCCTACCTCTTCTTGACTATGGGGATGTCTGTTGCCTTGATGCCACTGAAGACCTAGTGAACAAGCTCGAACGTTTGCAGAATCTATGCATCCGCTTCATTTTCGGTTTGCGCAAATATGATCACGTATCAGAGTTCCGGGGAAAATTGAAGTGGCTGCCTATTCGGCGGCGTCGAGACTCACATGTTCTTTCTCTTCTCTACTCCATCCTTCATAGTCCTAAAGCTCCTATCTACCTACGTGAGCGTTTTGACCTTCTTGTCCCTACAGATAGACCCTGTCGTAGTGCTACTTCTCTCCTTCTTCGTACTCCTCTTCATTCTTCCAGTCGATACGATAAGTCTTTTACTGTTCGTAGTATCCGTCTTTGGAACTCACTTCCACACGCCCTACGTGCGAGCTCATCTCTGGATGTTTTTAAGAGAAGAGTCAGGGAACATTTCCTATCCGTTTGCCGATCGATGCATACATATAACTTTTTGTACTATTTATGTATGTAAATGTAGGTATATTATATTTACTATATGTATTTAGTATTCGTGTAGTGTATGTAATTTATTTATAATTATGTTTAGGAATCTTATATATTTTCCTTTTTCTCTGGAATGTGTGCTTGTATAACTGCCCTCTTATTTTTCTGTCTTATCTCTCAACACTCAAAGGTTCGCCAGAAGAGAACTCATATTTTGAGTTAAGCTCGCCTTCGTATGTGACTTGTGAAAATTACCATTACCTCTGTACTGTATACAATAAAGAATAAATAAAATAGACGGTGTGGACGTATCGTTTCCCAACCCCGTACACTACGTCGAGCATTTTAAACACAATTTTTGGAAGAAAATTTGATATAAATACGTAATGTTTACCTGCGTGCGTAAAGGAGTGGTAGTAGACCATGTCGGGCCAGGTGGAGTTGGGCGCGACGTGCAGCTCGGCGGGGCGCTCGCGCGGGCAGTCCCACAGCAGCGAGCGGTTGAACGCGCGGAACGAGGCGTAGTCGTCGTCGCGCCGCCGGTCCGCGCCCGCCGCGTGCCGCGCCGCGCACAGCGGGCCCGCTGCAACACACGCTGGCTGTAGCGGCCGCCCCGCGCCGCCCCCGCGCGCCCGCGCCCCACTCACCTGCGGTGGGCGTCAGGCGGCCGCGGCGCGTGTAGTGCACGCCGGCCAGCACGCGCACCGCGCGCTGCGCCGCCTCGGGCAGGCGCTCCAGCCCGCCGGCGCGCTCCGCCGTCACTATCAGCGGGTGGTACTCGGTCGCCGAGTGCGGGTCGTTGCCGCCGTACACCTGCGCGCACGGTTACGATCGGGGAGTTAGTATTCGCGTTCTCCGCTCGGGCGATATTTCCGGGCCGGTACCTTGAACGTGTACTGCAGGCCGCGGCGCAGCTGCAGGTCGGGCGCGAGCTGGCCGTTGACGTACCAGGCCAGCGGCGGCGCGGCGGGCGCGCCGGGGCGCCCGGCCAGCCCGCGGCGCCCGGCGGCCGGGCCCAGCCGGAACGTGAACACGCGCAGCGTCGGGTCGAACAGCTCCGCCACCTCCCACGCCGGCGCCGCCTGCCGCGTGCCCCTGCCGAAACCGTCGACCTCATTTTAAGACCCGGTTTATGCTCTGCTGACCCCGCTTCAAGGGAGGGCAGCTTAGTAGTAGTAGTAGCGTATAAAGGCCACGGTTACGCCGTACTTCTCTTCCCACCCTATCACTGCCACTGCTTAACAAAGATGACCTTATTGTACGTTCTACTCGTCTCAACGGAATTAGTAATTCTTTTATGGGGCAATGTATACGCGTCTACAACAAATTAAAAAAAAACAACAAAAATATTTATTGCATTACAAATCTAGATATTAACAATGATATTGTTAATATTCTCGATTACAGACAAATTACCCATAGATATCCAAAACATGCCTATCATAAGTTTAAAAAGGTAATCAAAACTGGACTAAGTTTGTAATAAATACCTTTTGTGTTACAAAATTTCGGATTATCTTGACGATTGTGCATTCTTTATTTTTCTGTTTGTTTTTTTTTTCTCATTAAGGAATTATTAATCATTTGTTTTTCGGTCGATACCTTTTCGTTTATTTTGTTTTCTTTTTATGTTCAAATTTATAATATGAAATTAGCGTGTAACAACATCGTAACTAACTGTGGATGCTTGTTATCAGCAACTTGTTTACTGTTTATATTATAATATTTTTTTTTATTAGCCTGTAAACTTTCTTAAACATAAATAAATAAAACAGATTGGGTTAGAGCAATTCCTTAATCGGCAAAATTTTACAATGCTGTATTATACAATTTTGAAAAAGAAAAAAAAGGTTTAATGAAAGGCCAAACAAATTAAGTTAAAAGACTAGCCAGCTGAGTATATCGCTGGATCTGGTCAGTGGAGGCCGCGTTCCGATCCGGTGGTAGACGTAAAAAATGTAACAATTTTGACGTTTGTAAGGGCTTTTGTATCGGCCTAAACAAATAAATAATTTTTGACTTTGAAGTATGACGTGATTATGTGACGCCGCCACGGAACTGTTTTATGTGGGGAGTGGCGGCAGCTTAAAATAAGGCATACTCCAGTATGAGAGGATTCTCTCTCGAAGGCACTTACACGGTGAAGGTGACGCAGTCGGAGTCGGGCTGCTGGCGGCCGAGGTGCAGGCGCAGGTCCCGGCGCGGGTACACGCGGTGGAAGGCGGGCTCGCGCTCGTGGTCCAGCCGACCCATGGCCCACACCACGTATGCGGGCCGGTCCACCACCCACTCGCGGTCCATCTCCTCCGCTGCGGGCAAGGTGCGACACCGGCGTGAATCTCGTCTCGTCTCGACGGGTCAGTAGAAGCAGGCGGCCGGGTGGGAGCGCGCGACTGACCGGGCTTGAGCTGGCGGCGGTAGGCGACGACGGTGAGGCGGCCCTCGCGGCGCGCGCTGAACACCTGGTTGGACTCCAGGCCGGCCAGCAGCTCGTCGCGGCACACGCCGCGCCACGCGCCCAGCACCTGCACGCACTGCAACACCACACGGTCACTCGGCGCCTATCTACTGATGACTGCGTTTGTATAGCAAAATTGTCACTGTTTATTTGGCAACTATGTTCTAAATTTAATGAACGACACAGCAATTTTACTGTGTTACCGCAATGAATAAATAGTCTCGAAGTTCAGACGTGTCCGACGTATGACTTCACTAAATAGTAAAATATTTTAATAGCATATTACTGGCAGCGAGAGGGCATCGAAATACACGGACGCCTGGAGACATTGCGGTCGTCTCGTGGACGATACGCGGTGACCGCGTGAACACGAGTATGTAACTCCCGCGCGTCGGGCGCACGCAATATTTGTTATAGTTCAACCGAAGCCTCGCGGACGTACCGGCGCCAGCGCGGTGATGTTGTAGTCCACGGCCACGCCGCGCTGCTGCTGCGCCGAGTAGCTGGCCACGGCCACGTCGGCGCCCAGCATGGACGAGTTGCTCTCGCTGCCCGAGATGCCGAACGCCATGTACTCGTCCTCCTCCATCTGCAGACCACGCAACGGTTATATCCTTGGGTTAAACTCCCCTGTGAGTTTTTGCGGCCCCCATTAGGTGAGTTAAACAACCGACGAGCTCGATGTAGTGCAGGGTGGCTAATGAAGTATTAGTGCAGGGTGAGTACCTGCGCGGCGAGTTCGAAGGTGATCTGGTTACCGAACACCTCCCAGGATACTTGGAAGTCGCGATGCAGCTGCTTGCAGTTCGGCAGACTGGACCTGCGACAAAAGGAACGATCACTCTCATGGTATTTAACGTTTTGAGGTCTGAGGTGTAGTCGTGGAGTTACGAATACTTGTAGTCGTGCGTGGCCAGCAGCGCGGGCGGCACGTTGAGCTCCTCGGGCACGACGACGGCGCCGAGGCTCTGCTGGCGGCCCGCGTCCCACACGGCCACCCAGTTGATGTCGAACACCGTGCGCGCGCCCGGCAGCTCCAACCGCACGTCCTCCGATTTGTACGCGCGGATCGGCTCCAGGCTGTCACACACTCTCTATTAACATTTCCGCCGCATCGGTAAGAGCTGCAGTGGTGCAGTAAATAAGAGGCGTCCTCACTATCCATATTCGTCGGGTATCTTCATGCCGCGCGACGACGGCTGCGGCCCGACGCCCGTCCAGAAGTAAACCTCCTCGCCGCTGCCGTCGTACCGGAACTCCGGAATACTGGGGAATCGATTCTAGATTAGGTCAACGATAAACAGTGAACCAATGAAGGTGAAACGTGCGCTCACAGCAGCGTGTTGGCGTCGAGGAACTGCACGGGCTTGCTGGACACGGCCGGCGAGCCGGCCAGCGGGCCCAGGCTGCGCGGCGCGGGCGCCTCGAACTCGTCGGGCACGTACACGTCGCCGAACGCGTTCTGGCTACCGATGTCGTACACCGCCAGCCACTTGACACGCGAGATGCGCTTGCCCTCCGGCAGCGTCAGCCGTATCTCCGCGTTGTAGTACCGCTCCAGGATGTTCGTCCTGCAGACAATGGTACATATATTACTACCCCCCAAATATTACTGACTCAACAGATAATTTATCAGAAACCCTTCTAGATGATTTAGAAACTCGAAAATAGGATTTTTATACAAGCTCAATGCTCTTACTTGCAAAACTTATGTCTTTGAGATCAACATTGCCTCTCTATTTGACATTTATATTTTTGCTGGAATTAAAGTTTTTTGACGAAACAATGGAGTGCTGTAATGTATTTTGGGAATTTAGTTTCATCACAATATACTATTAAATTAATTGTGATCTTAACATAATACAAAAAATTATTTATATTTATTGTCCCAAACATAAGTTGGCTGTAACTGTGAGTACCTCTATTAGAGTAGTGAAGTGCCTAATGTCTCAATTAGTATAATAAAATAAGGGATTTGAAAGTGATTTTTTAGCTTAAGCACCAATTAAGTTATAAATATCAATTTGGTTTTAAATATGATGTACTTACACAGATAGTGTTATGAATACCAACCTGCCAAATTCATTGGGCACAATAAAGCCCTGTGGCCCGGGTCGGGCAGCTTCTCCGGACCAGAAGAATGTGTCGTCTCCGGTGCCATCGTAGTTGAAGTTAACGAGCAGTATGGTCCACTCGTCCACAGCATACACTTCACCTGACACCTGACAACAAAACCTTCGTATGGAGAGATTTTGGTGTGAAGGAATGAGTTTCCTTTTGTTTAGTACAGTGAATCATAAGTAAAGTTGCATTTTCAATTTTATTTACAAGAAAAATGGAGTTTGCCATTGACCTGATATTTATAAATGGTTTTGAGTTTGAGATTAAAATAAAAATATTCGCTTATAAGTATTGATATTTTATTCAAATTGTAATATAATAATTTCACAGTCATGATATACAAAGCTGTCTTTGCCGTGTTAGTTAATTATAGCGGAGGTTCTGAGTCACAGTTTATTTTAAATATAATATGGTAAAGCCTTGTGAGAACTTTCCTCAAGCAGGATCTAATATTATACTTAACATTCAACTAACATGTGGCTCAGTAAGCGATGGTTGCGTACCTGGTGATGGTAGGAATTGAGGCTGCCGATGAATTTGCCCCTGTACGGACCCTCCTCGTCCTGCGACCAGCAATCTACAACCAGTCAATTAGTGCAATGAACTTGGGAGTTTTGGCACAAGGTGAGGGAAACTTCCTCAAAAACTAAGGTGTACACTGTAGCTACACTAAAATTTACCTTTTGCTAACACTAAGAGTAGTAGAACACATGTTTTGTACATTTTACACTTCATTTGCTCACATAGGGCTAAGTTATTAAACTTTCTAACTTACAAAAGGTCACAACATTTCGATATTTCGCACACCACTGACTTCCGGTAACTTGACAAATCATATAACTGGTTCTATTCTCATTTACACAACTTAATTCAAGGCCAAGCCGCCGATTGGTCTGTCACCGAAAGAAGTTTGAGGCAGCCAATCAAATTGATGTAACTTTCACTTTGTCTTTTCTTTGTAATTTAGAACCGGCTCACATTTTACTCAGGCATACTACCAAGCCAAGTACATAACTGTGACTCTACATTGCGGAGGTACTCGATATCCTTTTTGAAATTGTAGAAAGAGTAAAGAAATCAGGTATAATGTAATATAATTTTAGGTATAATTACCTATAATGTACTAGCGTATTTCTATCGTCCTTAAATTGTTTTATAATTCCATAACAAAATGTTCTTACATAGGTAAGTAGCGATTTTTTTTCCACAAATGTTTATCAGTAATCACGCTAGGTCCCTTGCAGGATAGGCAGAGAGTATAGGCGTCCAACAGATTTTTTCTACAGTTTCTTTTATTTTATAACATGTGCCATGTCTGGCTGATAATCTTTTATTTAATGAAAATGTGCTTACTTATCTTATGTCGATAAGATTTCATGAAAATTGATGTGTAGATTAAATGATCGCCGTTTGAATCGAAGATAATAATAAAAAAGTATTCTATGATACGAAGAGAGAGAGAGAGACCTGGCGATGTGAATACTCGACGCTGTGGCAGTGGCATAATTTAAATCGGTATTAAGATTATGGGAGAGAGAGAAAGAGAGGGAGAGAGAGTGGAACTCTGTACTCTCTGCCTACCCCGCAAGGGATCCGGTGTGATATAGAGAGAGAGATGACTTTTAATTTTATAAATTTATTAAATTAAAGGGTGAATTTGTAAATAATCTTGAGGTCTGAGCGAGATCTCGTTATGTAATTAAACAAAATTATACGTATCCTTTTAATTTATTGACACTACTGTTAATAAATTGGACCGTCACATTTCTAAAGTACCATGTTTGCATTTATAGTATCCACATTTTTATTTCGGTACATCTATACCTAAACCTCTTTATACTAATATTATAAAGAGGTAAAGTTTGTGAGTTTGGATGTTCGGGGTAATCTCCGGTACTACTGATCCGATTTTAATGATTCTTTCACCATTCGAAAGCTACCTTATCCAGAAGCAACATAGGCTATATAACATAAACCCGGTAGGTGGCGCTGTTGTCGACCGGGTACGAAATCGCGGGAAACTGTTAGTATTATACAAATGTACTCTGTGGGTACATGTGAAGATATGGTGAAGATTCTCGAGTCGATGTGATGGCTCATTTACTGTGCGTGCTGTGCGTCTATGGAACTCTCTCGCTCACTCTTAACGTGATAGCCCTACTTTACATATTTTCAAGAAAAGAATTTGAGAACATTTCCTATGTATGTAAGATGTTTGTATGCATGTATATATTAATGTAGTTTATTAATTTTGTTGTAGTATATTAGTAGATATATCTGCAGCTTATACTACTACTTTTGAGTTGTACACTTATTCCTATTTTCATTTTGTTGATTTGTTTCTCTAACACTCGAAAGTTTGCTGTTAGAGAACCCCACTTTAGGTTAAGCTAGCCTTTGTACGGTTAGCGACAGAAGTCGCTAAACGTTCTCAATTTTCCAAATCGTTTGCACACTTCTGTTTTGTATAGGATCTATTACTTTTGTTGATCTAAATAAATTTGAATACGTTCATAATAATTTGGCTTCGACAATGGTAACCGAAATTTGAACATTAAAAAGTATTTTCAATTTGAAAATCTGAGAATGTTAAGCGTCTTACGTTGCTGACTGTACATTAATTTATCTTGTTATTTTATTATTTGTAACAATTTGTGTGTACAATCAAGAATTTAGAAAGAATTAAGAATGATGTTGTGTTTCGTATCGCATCGACGGTGTATTGCTAAGATTTGTGAAGCAGGCGATAAAACATGTCCGGTTACCACATTCACGTGTCAGCGTTTGCTATCTTGAGTAGGTACCTATTATTGTGAGCAGTTAGTGCCGGCGTACACAAGACGACGTTAGCCCCGTATTATTCTGGGCTGTCTAATAATAAATATGTTCACGCACCTCAATGCCCTGGTGTGGTAGTGTATCCCACTGGTGTAGTAGTGTATGACCAATTCCTCTAACGCTGACTATGACATATGAAAATAATTATTTATCATGTCTTATCAAACGCTCGCTGCCAAGTTAATATAGAAGAAAATCGAAGTTTATAAATACCTCAGCTTATGACTCCCATAACAGTGCGCCTGCGACTGAGATGAGAAGCTGCGTGTGTTGCTCGCATTTGTATGGTGTGGAGGCACTGACAATGGCGTGAGAGCGCACTGAGAGTAGAATTCACTAAAATACACATTACATCGAAATATTCAATCATGGATTCCGAATTATGTGGCATGTATCCGACTCGAAAGGGTGACCTGGGACTGAAAAAAATTCTACACTTTTATTGATGGATTTCTAACGGTCTATCTATCCGCTTGAGGATTGAGATGATATTTGCCATGTGGTCCCTCAGTCCACACACACATCTTATGTCAAGAGTTTGTGTGATTGCGGAGTCAGATTACATTCCGACCTGCACATGGTAGCTCTCCCGGTGTTACGCTCTAGGTAGTTAGTGGTTGGTCATTTGTCAAAGGAAAGATCTATCTTCTAGCCAGACGGTGTTATCTGGCGGGCCTGCCAATCTTCTCAGAAGTTGTGTGTGTGAATGATCTACGCTGTTGGCCGCGGTGCCTTTTACAGCTTCACCGGAAAAGTGATCTCTAGTGTCATGTTACTATAGATCACTAGCTCCCAGAAGTTGTTATGGGGGGCTTGTATCAGAGGCGGCGTAAGGCGTGGGTGACGTGGGCCATCGCCTACAGCCTCGCGGTCCGAAGGGCCTCGCGCCTTGAAGAACGCAACGAATAAAATTTAATCAATCAATCAATTCTTGTCTATGGCCTTTGTGGGGAGGTCGCCACAATTTTGCCAATGTCGAGTATATAGATAGACCAACAATCAAAGACAGTTTTCCGGTGATAAATGTAATCATAAATCAGCTTAATTTATAAGCGGACGAACGGGTGGTACAGTACAAGGAATCTAAAACAATACCACAAAAATTGTAACATAGACAAACAATATTATTATAAGTATGTCGTATCCTATTGTTTGAAAATCATGCGTTGTAAGCCTACGTAGTGATTATATTCTCTTTGGTTAGCCTATTAGCAACGGGGCAAGCGGTCGGACGTATCGCGGAGCAGATAACACTGCATTCAATGTGAAAATAATTATCTACAACTTTTGTGTGCATACTCGCATATCAAGGAAGATCAGTGTACCGGGCGAGACCCCAGTATTATTTCAAGATTTCCTCTATGTTCGGCCACCATGCGGTAGACTATGAAAATGAAGATAAATCCCACTTTAACCGTTACCTGCATTGAATCGGCCATCCAGAAAACCCAAGCGCCGTTATATATTTTAATCACACAACGGCAAATAAAATACGATAAAACGGTATGAAAATAATAGTATTTACAATTTTAATTTGTTACTTTTAATATATTTACATAATATTTTTACAAAAGGGGAAAATACAAGGGGGAAGAGGCATTTAAAGGAAGTGGGATATTAGGAGGGATGACGTCATAAAGGGAAGAGCGCATTTTAGGGCAGCAAAAGAACAATTAGTCCACGTGTCCTTCATCCAAACCACATTCAAATCAAATCAAATTAATTTGTGTCAGTTTGGAAGTAGCCGTAAAGTTTTTCTTTTGAAGGGCGAACATGAGTAATCACCATGAAAATGACATCATCACTTTTTTAAAATACTACGGATGGGCAAACTCCGTCATCAGACGTGGGATTGCAGGAAGCTCCTACCCAAGCCACTTCCTCATCAGCTCATTCACCACCTGATCAACCGGAACCGACCAACACACAGAAGGAGGGGCCTGTGTTGGTCACCAATACACCGTTGGAAGCAGTACTACAATCAAGACCACAAACATACGCTCACTAAGGAATGCAGATGGAAGGCATACTACCACAATTTCTGATACAGATGATGGAGATGATGCAGAAAATGTCAGAGCGCCTATGCGCTCTATCCATCGATGCAAAAATAAGGATAAAGGACGTCTACTTACCATTATTCGACCCGGACACATATGTCGGTGTACGAGAATGGTGCCAGCATATAGACCAAGCGATTGAAGCATATAGGCTCAATGATTTTGATGTTCGCATGAAAGTCTGCAGTCTGTTGAAGGGGCGTGCAAAAATGTGGGTAGATGATTGGATGGTCACTACTCCTACGTAGGAAGAGTTGCGGAAAAATCTTATCACCACGTTTGAACCTGAAAATAGATACTCTCGGGATATCATCATGTTTAGAGAACATGTTTACGACTCAACAAAAGACATTGCGGAATTCTTGTCACGTGCGTCGATCTTGTGGAGAAGAGTCACCAAGGACACACTGGGAGACGAACACGCGGTGGAGGCAGTAATTGGATGCGTTAACGATGAGCGTTTGCGTATTGAATTATTGAATGCCAGAGCAACCACTGTTCCTGAACTCATTTCAGTAGCAACATCTATACGAAAGAAGCGTGAGAACGCTTCTTGGTGAGAACCCAAGCTCAAGTTTCACAACACATACCAAGCGTCCAAGTTTTTCGGACAGCACACAATCAACATCTAGCTGCCGTATATGTAAGAAGACAAACCACAGCACGAACGATTGCCGATTCAAACCATCGGAGAATAAACCTGAAGCTGGCAATAAGGATTTAAAAACACCAACCACACCTGCGTTACCTATTGCAAGAAACCGGGTCACACTTATAAAACTTGCTTCAGACGCGAACGTTCCTTGATTTCGAACGTGAACTGCGTGGCAAGCAATAAGCTGGCTCCTATCACCATCAAAATAGGCGAAAGGATTTTGCAAGCTGTATTCGATAGCGGTTCAGAATGCTCAATTATACGAGAATCCGTCGCTACAGTTCTACCCGGTCAAAGGAGACCAGTAGTCAATTATTTGAAAGGGATTGATCAATTCCCCGCACTATCGTTAACCAAACTTGCAATTGTATGCGTTATAGACACCATCAGTGTTGAGTTTTACGTATTGCCCGACTATGAAATGTCAACAGACGGGAGGATTTTGGCGGGAAGTCGAAGAGTGATGTTGTCAATTTGTTTTAATTTCCAAAACTTGTGTTATTTCGACTAATAATGTGTAATGTTGGTGGAATATTAACCATTATGTGTTCTTATATGTGCATGAGTGAAAGTAATTGTAACAAAGTGATAAAACGTGCCTTTTTGACTTCCCTCAAAACGGCCGTCGCAATTGGTATGTAAAGTATCCACCGCTTTACTATCCAGGGTGGACTACTTCATTAATTTCATTATCATCGTTGTCATCAAGTTCATCGGGGAGTTGAATTAATTTAAACAAACACGATTATATATCTCACTGGACACTGGCAAAATACACTTAAAATTAGTGTAAACCCATAACTTAAAGAAGAAGAACCACAATACATGGGATTTTTCCGGTAATTCGAGTTGGACCTGGTTCTCTAACGCGAAAGTGACCGACGTTGGCGTGGTCGAGAGCGTTCGTGAGAGCGGTGAGAGTCGTGATGGTACTCCTCGAGCTTATGTGCCAGATGCTCGACCATCTTCCTGAGCTCGGCGATCACGTTGGATGAGCTGCTGGGCACTGGTCCACATGAGGTCTCTCCGAATGTAGTGGCTTCCGACGATGTTGCGGCGACTGCGTCACGGGGAGAGGTAATGAAGATCTCCTGTATGCGGTTAGCGAGATCTGCGAGTTGCTTCGAGGACTGGGTCGGCTGTGACGCCAGCACAGCCTGAATGTTACCGGGTAAACGGCCGCTCCATATAGATCGGATAAAGTCATCGGGAACGGTAGGGCCGGCTATGTTTTGAAGGTGTCGCAGAAATTCTGACGGTTTGCGGTCGCCTAGCTCCTCGTGGGTGAGCAACTGCTTCGCCTTTTTCTCTTGGGAAGCGGAGAGCCGCCGTATCAGTTCGGTCTTAATCTTCTGGTAAATGTCTTTAGCCGGGGTTTCACGGCGATATCCTTAACGGCCTTAGCGTGAAGCAAGTCCAAGTTGGTAATCACGCTCGTGAATTTCTCGGAATCTTCCGTGATGTTCAGGAAATAAAATTGTGCTTCCAAGAGTGCGAACCAATTTCGGGGTTCTCAGGCGAAAACGGAGGTACCTTTGGCTTATTTTTGCGAATCCCAAATCGTCTATTGGAAACGCACACTTTTTTCGCCCGCCGGGTAACTTTGTCATCATCATTATTTGAACCAACAGTTTTTAAGGACTCGTCGCTACTGGATACACTCATTATCGTGCTCTGTTTACGGGGTCACCAGTTTAGGGTTGTTGGGTGTAGGTGTGGTGTGCGGTATTCGAGCGGCCTCGGTTCAGCGGTATTGCAGGCTTTCCCTAGATAATAGTTTCTGCCGTCGCTATGGGCGCTGAATATAACTGTGCTGTACTCACGGTTGGGTAGAAATAAGGAATAGTCCAAATGTCGGTACACAGACGTTTATTCACAAGCACAGAAAGAAACACAAGGCACGAACAGCTTACATATAGTCCACACTAAGTCCATACACAAAAAATAGAATGAGTACAGAGTGAAAAGGTTCAAGCGGTACACAACTGGTAAAAGCAAGCAGGTTCAAGAGTTAAGCGCGTAATTATTTAAGCAGTTGTCAAGCCAGCAAGCGACACGGGCGATGTTCCCGAGACGATCTATTCAACTGACGGACGGGCGATACATTGGAATGCGGTGCCTGAGCGCAGGTAAATTTGAACCCTCGCTGGAACAACAGGCGACCGTCCGTAGCGCGCGTTGCCAATGCACGATATTGGTTTAGTATTAAATTGATATTATTTTTTATTTGATTTTTAAATATTTTTGATAGGTAAGATTTTGTGGATATGATTATGAAATAAATATGATCTAGATATTTAATGGTATGTGTGCATACGAATAACATATAGCCCACACTTACATGTAATTTGACACGTATGGTAAAATAAATTAAGCGAGAAAAAGTGTTGTGGATTACTAAATGTGAAAAAATCAGTGGTTCCATTGAAATTTATTAAAAAAAAACTGAAAGAATTAGATACTCTGAATTCTTTAAATTTATATCTTGTTATTTGATTGGACATGGCATTTTGAATTTATACTGAGATTTTTTATTATAGTATTATAAAAAAAACTTCATAAACATGACCTTATTCGTTAGGATTATTCTTTTTTTTATTAAAATAAATAAATTATATAATAGTAAAATGAAAGATAATTGAGCTTAGGTACCTATCATGTTAACCTCGCGGAACATTGTGTTGATTGCAAGTAAGTAAAAGAAATATAATGTTCCTGCAATCAAAAGTAATTACATCCATATACATATCGCATAATTCTATAAACCATCTAGATACCATACATTCTGAAGCTAATTATTCTACAAGTGTTCCTAAAAACTACAACAAATGCTCATACATTCCAAAGCAAGCAAATGTTCAGCCTCCCAAAGGCACAATTCCGTATTACTTTTTAACTGTTAACAAAAGTAAAAATAAAGAAAAAGGCTGTAATTTAAAGAACGAGCGATTTTTTCGTGAAAACTGAACATAATCAAAAACATTTCGCAATTTTCCACCAAAATATTGCTGGAGCACTTAACAAAATTAACGATCTAAATTTAGCAATACATGAGATGCAGGATTCATATATGATAGATATTGATGTGATATGCTTAACAGAACATTTCATAATACATGGCGAAAAAAATTTTATGGTATTAAATAATTTTCAACTTAATGCAATTTTTTCACGTGAATCACAACGCCGAGGAGGAGCATGTATATTAAGCAAAAAAAAAATATCAGTGTACGGAATTAAACGAAATAAAAGGATTAAGTATCGAAAAGTGTTATGAGGTATGTGGTATCGAAAAAAAAACAAACATTTAATAATACTTTGTGTTTATAGAACGCCAAACTCTGACGTAAATATATTTTTTGAAAGCCTAGAAAAAACTTTTATTAAACTACAAAATAAAAAAAGCAAAATTGTCATTGCAGGTGATTTTAACATTGATTTACTACGTAACAATAATATTTCTAATAAATTTAAAGATCTTATTTCAAACTATGGTATGCAAACTCTCGTTCATGTGCCTACACGTTTAAGTACTTGCATTGACAACATAATAAGTAATATCTTCGATGCTAGAGGTGAAACTTATAACCTATGTTTATCAGACCATAACACTGCTCAAGTAATTTTATTCAAATATAGAGATAAACACATTACAGGCTACCAATATACAACTAAACGTGATATTAATAGGGATAATATTAAAATATTCATAGATAGTATCAGTGCATTGTCCTTCTCTGAAATTTATGACTATACCCAAGCAAATAACGCTTTTAATGCCTTACATGACTTGTTAACGTTGTTCTATAACTTAAGTTTTCCTATTATTACAGTTAAGGATATGTATAAAACTAATAAACTTAAATGGATTACCAAAGGCCTTAAAATAAGTTGCAAAACTAAAAGACTACTGAGATATACTTACTACCATAATAGAACAAATGAAAATAAGAAAGCCTTCAAAACGTATGTGAAAATTCTAAAGAAGTGTATAAACAATCTACAGTCCCAATGTAACTTAAAACACATAGCCTACTCAAAAAATAAATGCAAAGCTACGTGGAATGTTATCAAACGTAACATGGGTAATGAACAACCCAAGCAGTATATTGAAAAGCTTATTGACAATAAAGTAACGTGTAAGTCAGGGTCTGAAATCGCAAATATATTTAACAATTTTTTCACAAGCGGTGGGACAAGCACTGCTTTATGCATAGCCAGCTGCGCCTTTTGGCTTAAGTGCCGGCTCCCAAGTAGCCTTCCCATCGCACCATTCACTCTATTATTACCTGCATTCACTTTTCTCTCTATATCAGCGGTGTATTTCCCATCCTTACTGAAGGCGCATCCAAGATATACAAACTCATTCACTTGCTCCAGCACATCGTTACTAACCACAATCCTTGCATTCGCTCTGGTTTCTTCCAGCTCAAAGACCATAATTTTGGTTTTCTTCACATTCAAATGTAAGCCATTGTTCATGCAGTCGTCTCTCATAACTGTGACTAGTGTTTGCAGATCAGTGGCTGTTGGCGCTATCAAAACCGCGTCATCTGCATACAATAGGTGGTTTATCACTAGATCACCCATTTTTACCCCTTCAGTCATCGCATTCAGTCTTTGAAGACTTTTATCCAGATACACTATAAACAGTCTAGCGGACAACATGCAACCCTGCCTGACGCCGATTTTAACGTCAAACCAAGGTGACATGTTACCACCCACCCGTACGCATGCCTTGCTGTCCACGTAGGTGGACTGGACGGCTCGCAACAGGGTGCCGTTTATACCATACTCTGGCAAAATGTCCCAAAGTCTCTTTCGCACGACTCTATCAAACGCCTTCTCCAGGTCCACAAAACCGCAGAAAACCTTCTGGCCTACTGCCAGATGCTTTTCTACGATGTTGCGGAGGGAGAAAACTTGATCCGAACATCCTGTTCCAGACCTTAAACCTCCCTGTGCCTCACACAACACTCCATCGGACTTCTCGCGCATTCTCCGTTCAATAATTTTACCATACACCTTAGCTGCCAAGCTGATCAAACTGATGGCCCTGTAATTGGCGCAGTCATATTGTGAGCCCTTGCCTTTATACAAGGGTACTATGACTGCGCGGCGCCAATCTGTAGGGACTCTACCGATCTTCCAGCAAAGATTTGCGAGGACCCAAAAAGCGTCCCGGACGCAAGTTCCACCATATTTAATCATCTCGGCAGATATCATGTCTATTCCCGCAGCTTTACCATTTTTCATACTTCGTATCGCCCATTCAACTTCTTCCATAGTGATGTCCTCTGTGGATTCTGGTGCCGCAAACTCGCCTCTGGGCTCGTCTGTGGCACCAGCATGTGTGTCTGCAAGAATGTCACCATCCTTAGATTTTATCTTTTCCATTCTGGAGCCTGTCGAATCACCTCGAGCCTTTCTCACCTTGCTCCAAAAGAGTTTGGTATTATTCTCGAAGTTCTTCGTCAGCCTCTCCTCCTCAATCACACTAGCTTATTCACGCTTTTCTTTCACTAAGGTTTTGGTGGCATTCTTGCATTGCCGGTATATTTCTTTCTTCATCTCCGTCATACTGTCATTTAGATTCAAAGAAGAGACATAGTCCTGCCACGCTTTCTTCTTACTTTCTACAGAGCTTTTTAACTCTGTGTCCCACCATGCATCCCCTTTTGCTGTGCTATGCTTCTTTGAGCAGCCACATACTTCTTTCGCTGATTCTACCAAACTCTCTTTCAAACAATTCCAGCATTCATCTATGTTTGAGTCCGAAGAACCAGCTGTCAAAAGCTTGTCCCGGACTCTGTCTTCATACGTTCTCCACACGCTCTCATCTTGCAACCTTTCAACCTTGATTCTTTCAAGGCCTCCGAAGGGGATACGCTCTCGCCAGTGCCTCCACTTCCTGAACAAACCACTAAACCGAGCAATTACGAGATAGTGGTCCGATTCGAGAGTGGGGCCTCTATATGCACGGGTATCTTGAAGTTTACTTCGAAGACGGTTATCTACCAGGATCTAATCTATCATGCTTTTCTGTTCATTTCTTCTCCACGTATACGTATGAATATCCTTGCGTTGTAATATTGTATTGGACACAAGGAGACCTTTTTCCAAACACACATCTACAATAAGCTTACCTGCATCATTCACTCTCTTATCACCATAAGGACTCAGAGCAGCGTCGCAAGTTTGCCGCCTGGTTCCCACCCATCCGTTCAGGTCGCCACACAAAATCACCTTTTCATTCGCATCAGCCAGATCCAGAACTTCCCTGACATTATCCCAAAACTTCTCCAGGTCCGGGGGTGTCGACGAGCTTACAGGAGCGTAGGCTCCAATCAAAAACACTCTAGTGACACCCAGTTTCAAGCGGACCCAGAAAAGTCTCGCATCATGCAGGCCATAATCTCTTACTCCAGAGGCCAGGCGACGGGACAACAAGATCCCCACCCCCATGCTGGCACGATCGCTCTGTGGCACTCCAGACCACAGAGCCATCATGCCGTCAGGGAGATCACAGGCTTCACTGCCCCTTCGCTTAGTCTCTGTTACACACAGAGCATCCAGGCGTCTCTTTCATTACATCAATCACCTCATGCATCTTATCTTCCATACCACCTCTAACATTCCAGGTGCCTATTCGGCACTCTGCACCCCACGACTCGCCAGTTCGGGCCCGGCGTGATGGGTGGCGGCCCCCATCGCCGCTTCTGCCTATGTTCGTACCGACGGGGGCGGGCCGGTACGCGTCGCCTCAGGGGGACGCCCTAGCCCGTACTGCGGTACTTCTTCGGTCCAAGATTGCAGCCGTAGCGGCTGGCAGGGGTCGCGACGAGCACGCTCTTGGACAGACCCCCAACAAGGGTTTATATATAGATCCGTAACTACTAGAAAGAGTATGAGTGGGAAGTAGACCATGAGTAGCCAGGAGAGTCTAGTAAGTATTTTTGTTTGGGCGCTTAGAGTTTTCTCCTATATTGATGTAAATGTCACCTATAATTATTATATTTTTGTGTGCTACTTAGAGAGTGACGACGATTTAGCGCAGTGGTTAAGGGCTTAGCCCGCCCCCGGCCACTGTGTCTCATAGTCGCGGGTTCGATTCCCGCACGGGACAAATCTTTGTGTGATCCGCAATTATTTGTTCCGGTCTGGGTATTTGTGTATGTGAATTTTCATGTTTGTAAACGCACCCACGACACAGGAATTAATCCTAGTGAGGGGCAAGGTTAAAAAAAGAAAAAGTAAATGGCCAGAATAACAGTATTATTGTTTATTTTTATTCATATATCATTTAAGAGGTTCCTTCACGGCAGCATTCCGATTGTTTTTGATATAGACCTCAGTCCCCTCGTTTTGATTTCGTTTGTTTGTGGTGAAGTGGCAATCGTAGCCGTCAAGTGAAGGAATACTGTTAGAACCAAGAAGTCAGCACCCTGTGAGAACCAACACATCCCATTCAATTTTAGATCTTAGCAGTAAAGTTTCGAATTCAAATATATGGTGTACCACAAGGAAACGTCCTGGGACCTCTGCTGTTTCTAGTATACATCAATGATCTACCTCAGGTTACAAATTACCCGATGACTCTTTTCGCGGACGACAGCACTATACTTTTCGTTAACAACGAGTATAACAATTACGAAAGTTCAATAAATGATACACTTCAATCGATTATAGAATGGCTAATAGGTAATAATTTAAAAATTAACATTGACAAGACCAAATTACTTAATTTTAGACAAAGAATAAATAAGTTAGGTGAATTAAATATACATTACTGTGACGAAAAGGTTGAAGAAAGAGAATGTATGAAATTTCTAGGTCTGCAAATAGACAACAAAATGGCATGGAAACAACATAGTGAATCCATATGCCAGAAACTGAATAAATATTCTTTTGCTCTGTACAACCTTATAAACATAGTAGATACTTCAACAATACTGACTGCATACCACGGCTACGTATCGTCGACCTTAAAATATGGCGTAATATTCTGGGGCAACTCCATAAATGTGGAACTTCTATTTAGAGCCCTGAAAAGATGTGTCAGAGCTATTTATCATCTCAAACAAACAGATTCTTGTAAGCCATATTTTACTAAGTCAAAGCTACTAACACTGCCTTGAATATGCATCTACGAGACTGCATTGTTTATTAAAAATAATATGTATTTGTTTGACCGCTGAATTAGGGAACGAAATAAAGATAAGCTATGTATTTTACCCTCTAAAACTGCTCTGTTACATAAAAGTATTTTTTGCATGGGCCCTAAAATATTTAATAAGATACCCGCACAATTACGGAAAGAAAATGATTTGCCAGTGTTCAAGAGGAAATTCCATGACTTTTTACTAGAAAAGTGCTATTACTCCGTAGAAGAATATATGAAGGACAAGTCATAAATGCAGTTAGTTGACTCTGAAATGGTTTTTTATTTTATAATTCTTTTTGCATGTTTCGTTTGTTTATTTTGTTATGCTCTGACTTTTTTTTTGTTTTATTGATTATATTTTATTATGCTATATTAAAGATCAAATATTGTAATTTTTTTGCATAAATATATTAATAATTTATTTGAAATTTTATAATAATAGTATTTTTCTGATGATGACATTGATATATAAAATGGAATACAATCTTGTCGTCATCAAGTTGATGTTATATATACCGATTATAGTAAGGCATTTGATAGAATTGACCATCTCATACTGCTACAAAAGCTTCTGTTAGTTGGTATAAGGGGTAACCTTTATAGATGGTTTTCCTCCTACATCGAAAACCGTTGCCAAACTGTCGTTCTTAATGGTTACTCATCGAGAACGATGAATATACCTTCCGGTGTGCCGCAAGGCTCCCTTTTGGGACCATTGCTCTTTAACATATTTATAAATGACATCGCCAGATGCTTTAAATATTCTAAAATACTTATATATGCTGACGACATGAAAATTTTAGGTACGATTAAAAATCAAGAAGATTCTTCTCATTTACAAGATGACCTTAATAGATTTCAGGAATATTGTATTACTAATAAATTGGATTTAAATGTTTCGAAATGTTACATATGTTCTTATACTCGCAAGCATAATCCCATAGTATATAATTATACCCTTATAGACACTGCCGTGTCGCGAGTTTCAGCTACTAGGGATTTGGGAATAACGTTCGACTCAAAGCTTCTTTTTGATGAACATATAAATAACATTGTAGATAAAGCTTCTAAAGCACTCGGTTTTGTGTTAAGACTATCTGCTGAATTTAAAAATATTAAGACATTCAAAATACTATTTTGCGCTTTTGTCCGCAGCCACTTAGAGTATGCCTCGCAGGTTTGGAACCCTAATTATAAAGTTTACATTAATAGAATAGAAAATATACAAAAAAAGTTTCTAAGATACCTCCAATTCCGATCTAAACAAAAATTCGATAATTATTTTATTCGTTGCAAAAAATTCCATATCCTACCCCTGTATGAGCGTAGGAGAATAGCAGACTTATCCTTTCTTTTCAAACAGTTCAATGGGTCGGTGGATTGTCCCGAGCTCCTAGCCAAGATTGGGCTGCGTGCGCCAACCTCATTTCTTAGAAATCCAAAACTTTTAAATGTACCTAAGGCTAAAAGTTCTTACCGTCAAAATTCTTATGTAATACGAACGTGTAATACGTTTAACGCTGCGCTGCGAGAAGTCGATATTGATCTATTTAACACTAGTGTTTTAACACTTAAGAAGGCATCATGTGAGCACTTTTTCACCAAAGTTTAACTTAGACCAGTATAAGTCAGTGGTCTTCATTGCCCTGCATAATATCGTAACTCCACCTCATCCAACGCGCTAATTGTTGATAAATTTACCTAATGATAATTTCTTGGTTTTAATAGATGCTTTAATAGATTTAATAGGTGCTCAGACTGTAAGACAGGTCCATCCGTGCATAATACAGGTTTTGTGAGTCGCGATTGTATGTATCGTATGGCTAATGGCGGTCTATTGATTTTAACTGTCCTGTACTTAAAGGGCTTTCTCTTTTTAAGGTCTTGTGTTTAAACGTTTAATCCTTTGATCTCTGTGTCGTATCTGTTTTGCTGTCTCAACTTCCTTCTTAAACTTTATTACTAATTTGTGAAAACTTGTAATTGGCCTTCCTTTTATATGATTTTACTTATATCTGTTTACTAGCTGTAAGTTTTCTTGAGAAATAAAATAAAATAAAAAATAAAATAAAATAAAATATATATTTTTTTAGGTCACTCAGAAATATATGCAATATTGTACGCTGTATAGGCTGATCATAGAGATCTAATGTAACACTTATACCAACCTATGTAACCTATGATGCACAATAATAAATGAATTTGAATGTATTTTTGTTTATACTCCTTATGATTTTAGGCAGATTTTGGGATTGCGATTATTAGGAAAACAGTCATCTATGTCGCAGTTGGATGCATAAGCAACAGACATTGAGTCTAGGTTGTGTATAATATTTTGAATGGAATCGATTTTTATTATGTCTCGTGTGTATATTAACTGAGAGAGGCAAGATAGGTTTTGCAGAAATCTCTAGCGGTACAGACTGGCGACGATAACTTTGGTGTGCTAGAACTGAGTGCATTGCCGAGTCATTTTGTGTTTTGATACATGTGTGGTCAGTAAGAGATTTTCATGAAAACGTGAGAGCTGATAGGTTTGGTGAAGTATATACGTGTGTGCGAGTGTGCAGTGGTTTGATATTGTGTTTCAAAGTGAGATAGGTCGTGTTTGTGGTGAGTTGTTTTTTGGAGTACTTATCATAAATATTAGTCGGCAGGAGCAACCAAATATGACATGCAAGAGAACAACATTATGTAGACTATTAATAATATTTATAAGGATTGAGGACGCTAAAACCACCCTGTGAAGTAATAGTCATAGGTTTCTTAGTCTGTTCAGATCGGCCTCGGAGTTGACTCGAATTTGTGGATCATTTATTGGATTGCGTAGAAAAACTATACAATGAGATGTCCAGCAAAATAAATAGCCATGTTCCTTACCAAAGGTTCGTGCCAAAGAAAATAATGTTTGTGCTTTGAATGTGTGATTCGGTAATAAAAATAGGTTGTGCTGGTTATGATAGGTTGATATAGGTGGGCGAAAGGCCGGGTGGAGTGGAGCACGAGCCTCCCGCGATGGCTCAGCGCCCCTCGAGTACGGAAGACGCAATTGGCGAGATTCCTCGTATAACATCTGAGGAACTAAAAGCCGCCGTGCAAAAGCTCCGCAGCAGGAAGAAGGCCCCGGGACCGGATGGAATCCCGGGTCGAGTATGGGTCCTGGCCCTAGATGACCTGGGGGACCGGTTTCGGAGTCTACTGGACGCGTGCCTGGGGTCGGGCTCTGTCCCAACAATATGGAAGCGCGGGAGGCTCGTGCTCCTACATAAGGAGGGACGCCCGCAGGACTCACCATCCGCCTACCGGCCCATAGTCTTGCTGGACGAAGCGGGCAAACTATTCGAGCGGGTGCTCGCGGCCCGAATAGTTAGGCACCTACGGGGGACTGGGCCCGATATCAGTGACGCCCAGTTCGGTTTCCGGGGAGGTCGGTCGACCGTAGACGCGGTCCTGCGAGTTAAGGCCCTTGCGGAGGAAGCGGTGTCGGGGGGTGGGGTTATGTTGGCGGTATCTCTGGATATCGCCAACGCCTTTAACTCCTTACCATTTTCGTGTGTCCGGGAGGCACTTATTTATCATCAGGTGCCTTACTACTTGCGGCGAGTGGTGGATGATTATTTCAGCCATAGGAGTGTCGAGTGCGTGGCGCGCGACGGGCGCATGTTGCGTCGACAGGTTGGGTGCGGTGTTCCGCAGGGGTCGGTGCTGGGGCCCCTCCTGTGGAACATCGGATACGACTGGGTGCTCCGCGGCTCTCTACACCGTGGACTCCATGTCGTGTGCTACGCGGACGACACTCTTGTGTGCGCCCAGGCGGGCGAGTTTGTGGAGGCGAGGCTGGCGACGGAAGGTTGCTCTACAGTAGTGGGTAGAATCCGGCGGCTCGGTCTGAGGGTGGCCTTGGAAAAATCCGAGGCCCTATGTTTCCATGGGCCTCGACGACGTACACCCTCAGGAGCGCGGATTACGATTGGTGGAGCGACTGTCAAGGTCAGGGCCCATATGAAATACCTGGGTCTAGTCCTCGACAGCCGCTGGAACTTTGTGGAGCACTTCCGTCTCCTAGCCCCGAGGCTGATCAGGGTTGCGGGGGCTCTGAGTTGGCTTCTGCCCAACGTGGGGGGCGCGAGTGCGAGTTGCCGCCAACTATACACCGGGGTGGTGAAGTCCATGGCCTTGTACGGTGCACCGGTGTGGGCGGACGCCCTGAACGCGCGAACACGAACCCTCTTGCGGAGACCGCAGAGGGTTATGACCACCAGGGCGATACGCGGATACCGCACCGTCTCGTACGAGGCCGCGTGCGTCTTGGCGGGGACCCCACCCTGGGATTTAGAAGCGGGGGTGTTGGCCTCAGTTTTCCATCAAAAGGCGCAGGTAAGAGGCCAAGGAGGCGCCCCACCAGATGAGGTGGCGAGATGGCGGCGGCGGGCACAGAAACGTGCCCTTCGAGATTGGCGGAGCCGACTCGAAGAGCCGAGTGCGGGTCTCTGGACCATACGGGCGGTTCACCCAGTGCTGGAAGAATGGGTGCACCGAAAAGCGGGAGACCTGACCTTCCGGCTGGTGCAGCTCCTGACGGGGCACGGTTGCTTCGGCAAGTACCTGCACCGTATAGCCGGAAGGGAAGTGGACCCGAAGTGCCACGAGTGTGGCTGCGCTGAGGATGCGGCGCAGCACACACTCGAGGCATGCCCCGCCTGGGGTGAGGAGCGCGACACACTAGTCGCAACTGTGGGAAGAGACCTCTCCCTGTCGGCCATTGCTCGCTCAATGGTCGGCAGTGAGAGGTCATGGGAGGCAATGATTACCTTCGCAGAGAAGGTTATGGCGGCGAAGGAGGCGGCGGAGCGGGTCAGGGAGGAGGATCCACTCGCTGACCCAAGCCGGCGTCGAAGAGTAGGACGGAGGAGACGGCGGCAAGCCGACCTGATGCCTCCGTAGTCAGGGCGTGCGCGGGTAGTGGCTTTGGGGGCCGTCACCTGCATTGCACACGCGCCCGCGAGATGGAGGGGACGTGCTTGTGTTTCAGCACGCCCCCTGGGGGGGGAGAGAGAAGGAGGCGGAGATATATCCGCCCTGAGAGGAGTCCAAAAGGGACAACCGCCGGAGAGGCTGCGGACGACATCTAGGACCCGTGGCCCTCCACTATGGTGGCGAGTAGGAAACACCGTGGAGGTTTTAGTCGGTATGCTGCTGCGGTCCCCGCGCCGCCAAACAGCGGGGCGAGGACCACAGCAGAGAGTCCGACACTCCCCCGTCCGTCCACCCGAAGGCGGACGGGGGGGAAATCTTTAAAAGATTTCCTTCACGTAAAAAAAAAAAAAGGTGGGCGAAAGGGGGGTGCTGGGTCAGGTAACCTCCTTGTGTGTCCACCCTATCGGTTTCTCTTGGCATATCTTCGGACTGGCCTGGTAAAGTGATGGGTCTGGGCCGGTGCACCCTGGGCATCGTCAATAACTTCTCCTGCGGGAGTTCTTGTTGGCGATGGTGAATAACCTGGCGCGGGGGGGGGGGATTGCGTTGCGGTGCTGCTTCTCACCCTCTTCGTATTCGGAGGGGGCGGGGCGCTACCGAGATTGCCCTGGGGGGGCTGAGGGGCAAGGTGGCGTCGCGAACGGGCGTGGCACCTCTTGGTGATGTGTTTCTGTTTGGGAGAGCGGCTTCCCTGATGTCCTCAAAGTCCCCGGGTTCAGGAGGACGGCGGGGCGGAGGCGTGCTCGGGCGCAGCGCTCTTTGGCGTTGTGGGCCCTAGGGGGGGATTCGCGATTCTAGTGCCCGTTTACATGAGACGGTTGAGTCTGTGACGCGCGGCAGTCGTGCGCGTATAGTCACCCACGCGCGCGCTTCATCTCTATGTCATCCCATAGTCGTGCGCGTAAAGTCACCCACGCGCGCGCTTCATCTTCATGTCATAAAATAGTTGTGCGCGTAAAGTCACCCACGCGCGCGTTTCATCCCCATGTCATCCCATAGCCGTGCGCGTAAAGTCACCCACGCGCGCGCTACATCTGCATGTCATCCCATTGTCGTGCGCGTAAAGTCACCCACGCGCGCGCTTCATCTTCATGTCATCCCATTTCATTATTATTCCTTTCCTTCCCCTCCCCTTTCCTTTTGTCCTTTTCATTTTCCCCCTTTCCCTCCATTCTGTCCTTCTTATCCTTTCCTTCTCCTTGTTCACCGGTACGGCGTTTTGGTTGCGCCTGGCTGCACCCCTCACTCTCCGTTTTGGAGATGGTCGGATGTAGTAGGTGGCGGATTTTTGTGTTGTGGTGTAGTAAGCTCAAACGGCCCAATCCAGTGGGAGGTCTGAAAGGCAGGGGGGCAAAGCCCTGCCACTACTGAGGCGTTTTAGACGGGAGTTAAGGAAAAAAGAAACAAAATGGAAAAGGCTATTGGAAAAAAATCTACCCAGGGTGGTCCCGACAGCGATGTTCTGTCGGGGAATCCACCACGAGTCCTTCGGGGCTCGTCAGGTCCCCAGCGTATTCTGGAGGGGACCACAACTACCTTACCGCCGAGGGAGTAGCACCTCCCTCGGTGCCAACGACAAACTGCGCTGTTTTACTGACACCGATCGAAGCTTGTGTTAAGGAATTTTTCGACGAGGACTTAGTGGCGGATGCCACTGATGGTGCGGTTGAGAAGGAGAGTCAGGGGAAATTTTGGACTAGGTCCCGGAAACGCTCTGGTGCGCAACTGCACCCTGCGGGGAAACCAAACTTCTGTTCTAGTGGAGACGAGGAATTACCGGCACCTAAAGTGCCAGCTACGCGGAAAGGACGCGGGGGTGCCACCGCTAGACCAAAATCGACAGTGCAGCCGAAACGCGACGAGCGAGGGCGTTTCCTGCGATACCCTGAGGCGTCATCGAAGGACATCGAGGACGGAAATGAGTCGACGGGGTCACTAATATCAATGGCGTCGATGGCGTCGGTTGCGTCGACGGCCTCGAAAGCGTCGGCGAAACGCAAAAGCCAGAAGGCTCTCGTCGACGCCAACATCAAACAGTTAGTGCGAAGGGCTGAAAAAGGCAGAGAGGAGGCAGGGATTGTGGTTTCCGAGTCGGAGGATGAGCACACTGCATTAACGCTGCAACAGCTGATCGAGAGGGAACTGGAGACGGTGAGACTTGTCTCCCGTAAATCTAGCCATTTGAAGGAGACAAGCCAAAAGGCCTTGAATCAGGCGGATGCGGCTATCAAAGAGGCCACTCAAAGGCTCTACAGGCGAACGGTGACGAAAGAGACGCGCCAAACTGCAGGCGAATAATACTCGTCTGCAGTCAGAGGTGGCGGAGCTTCGCAAAGAGGTAGCTGAACTGCGAGCAGAAACCCAGAAGGCAACTGCCTCAAATAATTGTGGGGAAAACGTCCAAGGAGAGGCCGATCGGATATGGGAAGAGCGGTCGCGAGTTCTCATGTCCCAAGTGCGTTTTGAAGCAATGGAGGACCGGCTTCTCCCGGAAAAACGCATGCGCCCGCCGCTTGCTGCAGATGCCAGGCGCGAAGAGGTGGCCAAGCGCAACGCGGTGAAGCCTGCTGCGGTAGCCGGTTCATCAAGACATGCGGTAGCTGATGGAACCGTTGGTGATTCCAGGCCACCGGCACAAAAGGTGGCGACCAAGAAGGACGCTACGCGATCAAGAGGGAAGCCCAAAAAGGCCCAGGTGGTGAACAAACCATTCCCATCGGCCCAGAAGCAAAACGAAGACAGTTGGACCCTAGTCGCCAGCAAGAAGAAGCGGAAGAAGACGCGCAAGCCCAAAAACTCCAAAGAGCAGAAGGGTGTATCCACAGCGGTCAAAAAGGCTGGGCCGCCAAAGCTTCGCCCTCCCCGCTCGGCTGCGGTAGTAATAACGCTGCAGCCTGGAGCCGAGGAGCGACGGCTCAGCTATGCAACTGTCCTAACTGAGGCGAGGACCAAGGTAGACGTTCAAGGCCTGGGCATTCCAAAGCATGAAATCAGGAAAACAGCAACCGGCGCCCGGGTCTTGGAGGTATCGGGTGAAGAGGGCCCGTTAAAAGCCAACGCACTGGCTGATCGTTTGCGGCAGGCACTGAACAGCGACGTCATCAAAATAACCAGGCCTGAGAAGTGCGCAGAACTTCGGATTACAGGTCTAGATGACGCAGTGACTGCCTCAGAGGTGGTAGCGGCGATTGCCAAAAAGGGGGGGTGTGAAGAGGCCAATTGCAAGGTCGGCTCAATTCGCCAGGGATCCTCAGGGCTTGGCGCTATATGGGTTTGCTGCCCAGTGGCGGCGGCCAAAACGATTGTGGATGGCGGGAAGTTGCTGGTGGGATGGGTCGCAGCCAATGTTACCCTCCTGCAGCCCAGAGGTATCCGCTGCTTCCGCTGTCTACAGAACGGGCACGTTAGGGTCAGCTGCACCTCAGAGGTAGACCGTAGTGATGAATGTTATCGCTGCGGTCGCCACGGGCACAAGGCCAGGGATTGTGTGGCAGTTCCGCACTGCACAGTGTGTACAGCGGCTAAAAGACCTGCGGATCATGTCGTAGGGGGCGGGTCCTGCAAAGCTCCTCCGGTTAGCTGTAAAAGAACGCAGAGAGAGGCGGCCTCGCAAGCCGCAGCTCCCGGCGATGAGGTGACAGAAATGGCAACGGACCAGAATGTATCGTAGCCCCCCTCTCGAAATACTTCAGGGTAACCTCAACCACTCCAACCGTGCCCAAGATCTTCTGATGCAGTCTATGGTGGAGTGGTCGATAGACTTTGCGGTGGTGGCGGAGCCCTATTCTGTTCCCCCTCGACCTAACTGGGCGGGGGACGTGCTAGGTTCGGTAGCAATTGTGAGTTGCGGACCCGCTCTCAATATCCTAGAGCGGGGCCAGGGCTTCGTCGTGGTCAAGTGTGGGGAAGCTGGCTTGATTGGGGTATACTTCTCGCCGAGTAGGACTCGCGCCGAGTTTGAGGTCTTCCTAGACGAGGTTGGGGCGGCGGTGCGACGTATAGCACCGCTGCCGGTATTCGTCCTGGGTGACCTAAATGCGAAATCTAGGGCGTGGGGGGGCGTGGCAACGGATGCACGTGGAGAGACGTTGGAGGAGTGGGTGGCGCAGGTTGGCCTGGAGGTTCTGAATCGGAGGTCCGCCTTCACCTGCGTGCGACAGCGGGGAGAGTCCGTAGTGGACGTAACTTTCGCTTCCCCGGTTATGGCAGCGTGAGTTAGGGACTGGCGGGTCCTCGAGGCGGTGGAGACATTGTCGGACCACAGGTACATTCGCTTCAATGTCTCCCCGAACCGAGGGGCTGACGGAATACGCCGAGGAGCGCATGGTGCTCAATCGCCATTTCCCAGATGGGCGCTGGCACGCCTGGACTTGGAAGCCCTCAAAGTGGCGCTAATTGTCCAGGCGTGGAATTCGGGGCCAGGAAGGCCCGAGGAAGTAGTGGTGGAGGATGAGGCAGCATGGTTCCGCAATGCGCGGACCACCGTCTGCGATGCGGCAATGCCGCGGGCTCGTCGCGGACACCCCAAAAGGGCGGTCTACTGGTGGTCGGCGGAGATAGCGGAACTCCGACGGGGCTGTGTGGCGGCCTGCAGAGCGTACACTAGGCAGCGCAGGCGGCGCCCCCGCTACCAAGCAGCGGAAGACCTCCGATACCAGCGTTATAGGGAGGCCAAAGAGACCCTACAGGTGGAGATCGTGAGGGCCAAGGATAGGGCCCGGCAGGAGATGCTGGACAGTCTCAACCGCGACCCTTGGGGGCGTCCGTATCGGTCCGTGCGGAAAAACTTGCGTGGCCAAACGCCCCCGCTCACGGAGACTCTTCAGCCCAACCTTCTGGCGGGTGTGGTAGAAGCACTATTCCCGGGTGGAGTGGAGCTCGAGCTCCTGCGATGGCTCAGCGGCCCCCGAGTACGGAAGACGCAATTGGCGAGATTCCTCGTATAACATCTGAGGAACTAAAAGCCGCCGTGCAAAAGCTCCGCAGCAGGAAGAAGGCCCCGGGACCGGACGGAATCCCGGGTCGAGTATGGGTCCTGGCCCTAGATGACCTGGGGGACCGGTTACGGGGTCTACTGGAAGCGTGCCTGGGGTCGGGCTATTTCCTAACAATATGCAAGCGCGGGAGGCTCGTGCTCCTACATAAGGAGGGACGCCCGCAGGACTCACCATCCGCCTACCGGCTCATAGTCCTGCTGGACAAAGCGGGCAAACTATTCGAGCGGGTGCTCGCGGCCCGAATAGTTAGGCACCTACGGGGGACTGTGCCCGACATCAGTGACGCCCAGTTCGATTTCCGTGGAGGCCGGTCGACCGTAGACGCGGTCCTGCGAGTTAAGGCCCTTGCGGAGGAAGCGGTGTCGGGGGGTGGGGTTATGTTGGCGGTAGCTCTGGATATCGCCAACGCCTTTAACTCCTTATCATTTTCGTGTGTCCGGGAGGCACTTATTTATCATCAGGTGCCTTATTACTTGCGGCGAGTGGTGGATGATTATTTCAGCCACAGGAGTGTCGAGTGCGTGGCGCGCGATAGGCGCATTTTGCGTCGATAGGTTGGGTGCGGTGTTCCACAGGGGTCGGTGCTGGGGCCCCTCCTGTGGAGCATCGGATACGACTGGGTGCTCCGCGGCTCTCTACACTGCGGACTCCATGTCGTGTGCTACGCGGACGACACTCTTGTGTGCGCCCAGGCGGGCGAGTTTGTGGAGGCGGCGAGGCTGGCGACGGAAGGTTGCTCTGCAGTAGTGGTTAGAATCCGGCAGCTCGGTCTGAGGGTGGCCTTGGAAAAATCCGAGGCCCTATGTTTCCATGGGCCTCGACGACGTCCACCCTCAGGAGCGCGGATTACGATTGGTGGAGCGACTGTCGAGGTTAGGGCCCATATGAAGTACCTGGGTCTAGTCCTCGACAGCCGCTGGAACTTTGTGGAGCACTTCCGTATCCTAGCCCCGAGGCTGATCAGGGTGGCGGGGGCTCTGAGTTGGCTTCTGCCCAACGTAGGGGGCGCGAGTGCGAGCTGCCGCCAACTATACACCGGGGTGGTGAGGTCCATGGCCTTGTACGGTGCACCGGTGTGGGCGGACGTCCTGAACGCGCGAACACGGACTCTCTTGCGGAGACCGCAGAGGGTTATGACGACCAGGGCGATACGCGGATACCGCACCGTCTCGTACGAGGCCGCGTGCGTCTTGGCCGGGACCCCACCTTGGGATTTAGAAGCGGGGGTGTTGGCCTCAGTCTTCCGTCAGAAGGCGGAGGTAACAGGCCAAGGAGGCGCCCCACCAGATGAGGTGGCGAGATGGCGGCGGCGGGCACAGAAACGTGCCCTTCGAGATTGGCGGAGCCGACTCGAAGAGCCGAGTGCGGGTCACTGGACCATACGGGCGGTGCACCCAGTGCTGGAAGAATGGGTGCACCGAAAAGCGGGAGACCTGACCTTCCGGCTGGTGCAGCTCCTGACGGGGCACGGTTGCTTCGGCAAGTACCTGCACCGTATAGCCGGAAGGGAAGTGGACCCGAAGTGCCATGAGTGTGGCTGCGCTGAGGATACGACGCAGCACACACTCGAGGCATGCCCCGCCTGGGGTGATGAGCGTGACACACTAGTCGCAACTGTGGGAAGAGACCTCTCCCTGTCGGCCATTGCTCGCTCAATGGTCGGCAGTGAGAGGTCATGGGAGGCAATGATTACCTTCGCAGAGAAGCTTATGGCGGCGAAGGAGGCGGCGGAGCGGGTCAGGGAGGAGGATCCCCTCGCTGACCCGAATCGGCGTCGAAGAGTAGGACGGAGGAGACGGTGGCAAGCCGATCTAATGCCTCCGTAGTAAGGGCGTGCGCGGGTAATGGCTTCGGGGGCCGTCACCTGCATTGCACACGCGCCCGCGAGATGGAGGGGACGTGCTTGTGTTTCAGCACGCCCCCTGGGGGGGGAGAGAGAAGGAGGCGGAGATATATCCGCCCTGAGAGGAGTCCAAAAGGGACAAGGAAAGGCGGAGGGGCTAAACTCCGCCCAGCGCTCGAAGCTGTGGATCAGTAAAACAAAAAATTATGAAGCAAAGTAAAAAGTTATTACCTCAGGGAGGTACCGGCCTTTCCCAGGCCGGAGAATTCTCCCCAGGGCCTTCGGGCTCTGGCTGCCCCTCGTATTTTGGGGGGGGGGGCACTCTGACTCATCAAACCCACGACCATAGCAAAATCCCAACGGACACCGAATGCACGCGAAAGAACCAACCAGTGGTTGTGCTGGAACGTTCCGCAACTCTTGCGGATAAAATGAGAGCGGCTGCCTCGAAACTTTCCGAGTCACTCTGTGATTCGGATGATGATGAGGCGCCGCCAGAGAGCGTTGCTGCCATCACGGCGGTACGGCGATAATGGGAGGCCGCCTTGAAAGAGGCTTCCCGAGCCGCCTCCGAGAGCGATGAAACGTCGTTCTCTGATTCGGCTGGCTCGGTGACGAGCGTAGAGCGTCGCACAATTGCGGCGCAAAAACGTCCTCGCACCTTGGAGGTGGAGGAAGGCGTCGCCAATAAGGCGACCAAGGTTTCGGGTGATAGAGGGAGGCCACCCACGACCGCAGAATGTGTCAACAAGAGGGTGGAGCACGCAGCCCGCAAAAGGGAAATGCTGGAGCTTCAGATCGAAGAGGAGCTGGCTATTGACGCTGCCGCCCAAAAGGAAAAAGCGACCAGCAGGATGTCGTGGTCTCTTGGCCCGGCCGACCACAAGGAGGCTGCACTTCAGGTGTAGAACATCCTCCGAGTG
This sequence comes from Phalera bucephala, assembly GCA_905147815.2. NCBI lineage: Eukaryota > Metazoa > Arthropoda > Insecta > Lepidoptera > Notodontidae > Phalera > Phalera bucephala. The sequence continues at coordinate 22,047,997 of LR990630.1, read as the reverse complement.
GCCGGCTCGTTAAGGAACCTCAAGGGGACCTTCGTTAAAACGCTCAAAGATGCCGCCAAGCTCATTGCGCAGGCTGTTGACGGCATCTTTGACCTGACAGTTCCCCAGGAGCTTAAGAAGGCCGAGGAGGAGAACTCTCGGCTTAAGAAAAGAGTTGAGTGGCTGCGAAGTCAAATACAGCTGATGCATGCCAGCCATTAGCCGAGACCCCGCCCCGAGGATAGGAGGTCGCCCGCATTGGAGGCTTTCGCTGAGGCTGCCAAAGCGGCTTCCTCAAGGATGACCCCGGAAGCGGCTGCTCCTGCAGCTGCGGCCCCCGCGCATAGCTGTCCCTACAACAGCGGCCTCCACGGAGTTGGAGGACTTGCGTCGCTCCATTGTAGACCAGATCGGGGCGATGATGGGCGCCCGTTTCGCCGCCCTGGAGGATAGGCAGCTTCCGGAGCGGCGCCTTCGGCCGCCCCTGGCCTCCGACCGGCCGATCCCGCCCGGATTGGTAGTTACCGCCCCGAAAGCGAGAGGAAAGGGAGCGAAGAAGCGCAATGCGCTCCCTGCGCCGGCACCCGCGAAGCCGGCCCAGTTGGAGCCCCGACCTATCTCGCCTTCGTCGACCGCACCAACCGCAGAGGTTCCGTGGGTTGAGGTGGTCAGGCGGAAGAAGAGGTCTGCCGTGCATCAAGCGGGGGGTGCACAGACGGATGGTGCTCAAGCGCAGGCGCCTCAGCGCAAGCGTCAGACCAAGCGCAGGCGCAAGCTGCGGCTGCCTCGGCCACCTCGTTCAGCTGCGGTGTCCATCAAGCTGCAGCCGGACGCCGCGGCGCGCGGCGTCACGTATTTATTTATTTTTAAGAAAGCTTACAGGCTAATAACAAAATTTTATAATAATATTAACAGTAAACAAGTTGCTAATAACAAGCTTCCACAGTTAGTTATGATGTATTTACACACTAATTTCATAATAACATTTGAAAATAAAATAAAAAGAAAACAATATAAACAAAAAGGTATCCTCCGTAAAACAAATTATTAATAATTACTTAATGAGAAAAAAAAGAATAAACACAAAAAACCACTTAAAGAAGAACTTAAAGAATGCAACAAAAAAAAAGAAAAGGTACAAAAAACAACGGACAAAAACTTGCAGCTTGAGTGCCACTTGCTCAGAAAAATTGTTCAGTTAGGAGCCGTCTTACCGTGCCCATGTTGGTACAAAATAACTCAAGATTTAAGTCACGAGAAAGGTTGTTGAATGATCGCGTACTACGTAAGAAAAACGAATTTCTTCTATAATTGGATGTCGCAAAGGGAGTGTGGAGCAACGGTCGCTGTCTAAGAGCTGTTGGATTTGTGTTTAATCCTATTTTCGCGACTAGTTCCGGGCTATCGATAGAACCATTAGCAACACCAAGCAAGAAAGAAATATCGTTAATGAGTCGCCTTTGTTCCAGTGGTAAAAAGTGGTATCTTTTGCATCTATGGGTGTAATTTTCGGAGAGTTGTTGCGATTTATAATCTAGATATCGTAAAAATCTCTTTTGAACACCCTCGATTCGAGATTTATATACCTCATATTGAGGATTCCAAACCTGTGAGGCATATTCCAAATGGCTTCTAACGAAAGAACAGTACAGAATTTTGACTGGTTTTAGAGAACTGAAATCGGCCGTAGTCCTCATTATAAACCCTAATGCCTTTGATGCTCTTTTTACTATGTTGTCTATGTGTTGGTTATAGAGAAGTTTACTGTCCTGTATGACACCTAGATCTTTTATATTGCTAACTTTGCTTATTATCTGGTTATTCAGTATGTAGTCAAAAACAATCACCGATCTGTGACGCGAGAATGTAATATGAGAGCATTTAGACACGTTTAACTGAAATTTATTATAGGTACAGTATTTTTCGAATTCAATAAGATCAGCTTGTAACTTATAGGCATCTGTTATACTATTGACAAGTTTATGAACCTTCATGTCATCAGCAAATAAAAGAATATAAGAGTTTTGGAAGCAGGTTTTAATGTCTGCAATAAATAATATAAACAAGAGAGGCCCCAGTATTGAGCCTTGGGGCACGCCAGAAGGGACATTGACCCATCTCGACGTATATCCCTGTAGTACTACAGCTTGCGTACGATTCTCTATATATGACGAAAACCACCTGTACAAATCGCCATGGATTCCAGCCTTTAATAGTTTTTCCAAAAGTAGTCTGTGATCGATACGGTCGAAACATTTCACATCGAAACATCTGTGTATAGTACATCGACCTGCGCCCGTTGCTCCATTCCTTCGGTAATAAATTCATGTGAAAGTATTAAGTTGGATGTTGTTGAGCGATTCTTGATGAAACCATATTGTTCGGCGCCAAGATTACATTTTACAGCCGCATATACAGCAGTATAAACAACTCGCTCCAGTACTTTAGCAAATAAACATATCTTAGATAGGGGGCGGTAGTTTTGGACATCCGACTTATTACCTTTTTTGAGTACAGGGGTAACGAATGCAGATTTCCATACTTGTGGTACTGTGCCCTCCGCCAGCGACCTCCGGTACAAAGTGCATATCGGTACAAGAATACTATCGGCACAGTTGACAATAAATATGGGGGGTATAAAGTCTGGGCCCCAGATTTGGAAAGATCCAGTGACTTAAGCAAGGGTAATATACGAGAAGGGCAAATTTCAACAGTACCAATAGATGATATACATTCACTAACATAAGCGGTCCCACCAGCACTTACATTAGAGGCGATAGAATCAGGTTCTTGAAATGTAGAATGGAAGTAAGAAACAAAAAGATTGCTGATCTCCTCACCTGTACTTGCAGTCTCATCACGATATTGCATTAAACTAGGAAACATACTATTACTTCTCTTACTTTTTACATAAGACCAAAAAGATTTGGGATTATTTATAATAGAGGATTCTAGTTTATTCATATATGTGGTAAAGCAAGATTTTTCCAAGTCAATGGCCCGTTGACGAAGTATGGGAAAAGAGTGATAATCAGCTGAATTACCATAAGTTTTATATTTTTTTATGATATTTATATTTTTCTTTTAATACTTTGATCAATGCAGTATTATACCAAGAGGGATATAATATCTTTCGTCTAGACTTTAACGGTACATATTTGTCCCTAAGTTCATAGAGCTTATTGTAAAAATAATTAACTGCTTCGTCTAAAGATTTGGTGTGCAGAAGTTCAGCCCAATTTATTTGGTCGAGGTGATATCGAATTTTATCATAGTCTCCTTGCGAAAAGATATACGTATTTGTTAATGTGTCTCCGAGTTTGTGAATCTGTACAAATTTTGCCTGTATTTTTAATGGCTTGTGATGCATGTCTATAGGCACAGCTAAGGGATCTTTACATTCACTAACTGTCACAGTGTCATTTGAAAACACAAGATCCAGCAGTCTACCATTGATATTACGCTCGCCGTTAAACTGCGATAAGTTACATGTATAAATAATGTCCAAGAATTCATTAACATGGTGACGCGTTACATTTTGAGGAATGAAGTCCGCACTGTCAGAGTTCCCCAAAGACCAATCAACATCATTACCAAAGTTAAAATCACCTAAAATTATAAATTTATCTAATGGTTGAGTAAGAATTATATTGTATAAACCATTCTTAAAGTTATTTAACTGAGTAATATAAGAGTTACCTAAACTTTCCCTACAAAGATAAAGTCCACAAATATGCAAATTGTAACTTACTTGGGGCCTAGATCTCTTCATGATAAGGGTCACCCAGATGTCTTCAGCGGAGCTACGTCACTCGCGTTTTTCAACCACTGTAATGCCATTTTTTACCGCAATCAAGACACCACCGCCTCTTTTTTGTGCAGTACGCGAGTAATCACGATCTCGCCTCCATACTAAGTACCGGTTATCAAACAATTCACTACTATAGATATCATCCATCAACCATGTTTCCCAGAATACGATAACGTCATAAGCGGACAACGACACACTACGAAAAACGTTATTTGTTTTGGTAGTATATATTAAGAGTACCCATTTCTTAGCGTAACTATAATACTATTTCTTAAAAATATAATCAACGGTGATAAAACTAGCAGGCTATGTAAACAACAAAATAATTGATATTGATAAAAATTTAGAAAAATATGGCAGGTAGAAGTAAAAAATCTATACCGATCGGCTAAACACAGTGTCGCACAGTGCATGAACATGGAATAGTATGGACTTAAAGAGTTATGAATAAAAACAAAGGAGCGATGCGATAAGAGCAGCCAGCTGCTATTAGCCATAAGCGACAATGTAATGTATTGAAGTTTAGGCTTTATAATATTTATCATAGGGTGAGGATTAGCGATCTTTGAATTATTAGAATAAAAAAAACATTTTAACGACTTACTTGGGTGCACAGTAAAGTGGCACGGTATCTTATGGAAAACATGAGTAGCACGCTGCGACTGGTGGTTCTCAAACTGCATAGCTTTATTATAATGAATTGCGAGTAAATATTTATTAATAATGTTTGAAGAATGTATTTTCAATCGCCATGTTACATAAGTTAAACAATTTTTGTCAGATCGTTTTCCGTTTGGATCCGTATTACAGGAGAAGTATTGACTTTCCTCGCATAGATGGTCGCGTTTTTTACCCAAATGTACCGAAAGTCCGCTTCGCGTGCCACTTTTTTGGCCTTCGACAGGAGAATTTTGTTGTTTCTGGTCAGGTGGTCATTTATGTATATCCTATTATTTCCAGACAGTCCGATATGATTTGCTACGAGCGGAGAAGTCTTAAGTTCATATTTGGCAGCGGCCACAAAATCCTCCTTCACGTAGCGGCTGGTGAAGCTAACTATTATTGGTTTAGCTTGTTCCTTTCTACTTGTGGGAACTCTAGTAATAAAGTTTATTTGGGTTTTAGAGATGGCATAATTTATCTTAGTGCCAATCTTACTCACGATGTTAAATAGATTTTCATTATTAGTCTGTGGCACTCCCTTTAACTCAACGTTATTCAATCTGGACCATTGATCTCTGGTGTCAGACTCTTCCTCTATTTTCTCTACTCGGGGTTGAAGCAAATCCACTTGGCTTTGTAGCTTTTCAACATTCACGATACGCTGTTCTAAGTCAGAGATTTTATTACCAATTTCTTTTACGGCCTCATTGATCTGCGTGCCTAGAGAAGTCTTCAGTTCAGCAAATTCACTCCTCAAAGCTGATATCTCATTCTTCAGACCTTCCAAAGGGCCTAGTTTCGCTGACAGTGCTGATATTTCCTTTAAAATGGATAAATCAGATTCTGGTCTGGGTGAACTGGGTGGATGGGTGCCAACTTGTTTACATTCAATGCAACGCCAGGTATTCTTCCTCTCCTTTCCCAGCTTCCGATAGCCTCCTTCGGTAATACCCGCACAATGGAAGTGCAGTGTCTGATTACAAGAAGTGCAATGTACACCTTCCGACAGCAAGTCACCGCAAGCATTGCACGTATAAGTATCCATTTCGCGAATTTGTAACTTGTAACTACTCGAGATAAAGGGTAGACAAACCAAGATAAACCTTTGAGAAACAGTGGTTTTTAAGAATTTACTAAAATAAAGACGTGCGCAAGCAGAGGTGCTCGGAACACGACTGGACTGTATGCGGACATTATAGCCCGGGCGAGGGGGCTAATAAATATAGAGCAACTGGGCACCGGCCCCCTTGGTTTCAAAGTTGCGGCCACTGGGGCCCGTATGCTAGAAGTGGCAGGGGAAGAGAGCGGCCCGAAGGCAGACGCCCTGGCGGCCGCACTGAGTGCGGAGCTGCCCGCGGAGGTTGTGGCCATCTCCAAGCCCATCAAGCGCGCGTCAATGCGTTTGGTGGGACTGGACGATTCGGTCACCAAGGAGGAGGTGGTGGAGGCCGTCGCCCGTGCCGGGGGACGCCCGGTGGGCGTGGTCAAGGCGGGGGAAGTTCTGCGTGACCGGACACCCCTCGGTACCGTAGTGGTTAGCTGCCCGGTTGAGGCGGCAAAGAAGGTGGCTGCAGGTCGGCTTCTGGTCGGATTCACTTCCGCGAGAGTCAATCTCCTGGAGGTGAGGCCGATGAGGTGCTACCGCTGCCTCGAACCGGGGCATGATCGGGAGGTGTTTTGTTATTGGTGCGGAAAGCCGGGCCACACGGCCGCTGGCTGCCAATCCGCGCCAAACTGCGCGCTATGCGCTACGACCGGGCGAAATCCCGGTCACGTGTTAGGCGGCAGGGCTTGCAAAGCCCGTAAGACCGGTAGGAGGAAGGTGGATCAGTCCCCCGCGCCTGTGCCGATTCCTGTCGCGCAGGCGCGGCCGATGGAATCGAGCGCTCCCAGGGCGCAAGATGCGGAGATGCCCATGGCCTCAGATCTTACAGTCTGAGTACATGGGTGTCTCCATCGATATCACCTGGGTGGCAGACTCGGGGGAGTCTGTCGCCCAGTTCGAGGGGGAGACGCCATGCTGAGTGACACAGGCATGGTGCCTAGTAGGGAGAGGGGGGGGGGGGGAGAAAGGGGGCGCCTAACGCTCCCAGAGGGGCCTACAAAGGCATTTCGCGTCGGGGCTGCAGTTGTCGTAAAATGGAGTTCCTGTTGCCCCCGACACTATGCGACTATGGTGTCACCGGAGAGTTTTTAGTCGGTACACTTGGTCCATCAACAGCCGGAGCTACGGCCCCGAGTGTTGTTTGACCAAGGACTCCGAAGGCGGGTACCCATAAAGGGTTTTCTCTTCGGTAAAAAAAAAAAGCTGGGGGAAAGGCAATCCCACCACACGCGTCCTTCGAGGCGCAGCGGCATAGCTTCTCGCCAGACGGGTGTTGTGTCTGGCGGGGCTTGCTACTCTCCTTCTCCTCCTTACTCTCCTTGGGCGTTGTTGTCAGGGGCTTGTATATGTTACATTTCGTGTGCCATCTATTGGTAGTTGTGTGTATGTAGCGACAATGTAGCGATGTATAGGGGTCGCTACAAAAACAAGTGGACAGCCGGACGGTTTCGTGTGGCAAAAATAATTAAAAAAGAAAATTTATATACACTTTTCATTCAAATTTTTGTCTCATTTTTGAGCTTTAAAAAAGAAGGAATATAATTCTCAAGTTATTTTTGCTTAACATCAACCATCAACCAACCAAGTGTGGCATAACGGCGTATCGCCAGATGATTGGAGGAACTCCATAATACTCCCTCTTCACAAAAAGGGCTCAACAAAAAACTGCAGGAATTATCGGACACTTGCCCTTATATCACATGCCAGCAAAGTCTTGTTGCATGTTCCTAATACCCGAATCCGATATTTCTTGGACTGGCAAATACCACAAGAACAAGCCAGCTTCGTCAAAGGCAGGGGTACCTGCGAGCAGATTCTAAATATCCAGCAAGTCATCGAGAAATGCTACGAGTTTGATGCACCAGCAATATTATGCTTCGTCGATTACAGCAAGGCATTTGATTGTGTCGACTAGAAATGTTTATGGCATATACTGGGAGAACTGAGAGAACATGAATGACGCTATTCTTCAACTACATAACTGGTTTACATCCAACAATTTAGTGCTCAATAACAAGAAAACTAAATGTGTAAGGTTTTCTTTGCCAAATGTAAAAAGTACTGTACATGATATTATACTGAACAATGAGAAACTTGAGTTCATTAATGATACATCTTTTTTAGGGATTACGCTTGACTCCAAGTTACAATGGGGTCCTCATATTGAGAATTTAGGTAGACGGCTTAGCTCCGCTGCCTATGCCGTAAGGAAGATCAGACAACTAACTGATGTGGACACCGCGAGGATAGTCTATTTTAGCTACTTTCATAGTGTCTTGTCTTACGGTATATTATTGTGGGGTAGGGCAGCGGACATTGAGTCTGTTTTTATCTTGCAAAAAAGGGCTATTAGGGCCATCTATAACTTGAGTAGTCGCGACTCTTTAAGAGAACTGTTCAAAGTAGCTAATATCATGACGGTCCCATGTCAATATATATTTTTGAAAACATTATGTATACTAGAAAAAATTTAGGTCTTTTTAATTAGCTAGGTGATAGGCATTGCTATAACACACGACATAAAAATAAAATAGATCAACCGCAGTTTCGTCTGTCAAAAATTCACACGTCTTTCATGGGGCACTGTGTAAAGTTTTATAACAACATTCCAATTGACGTCACTAAACTTAGTGAAAATAAGTTCAAAGCTTGTGTAAAACGAACACTTTGTAAGCAAGCTTATTATTCAACAGAAGATAATTTTAAAGATAAAACTGCTTGGATAGATGCTATTCCAGCTCCACCTGAGTCATGACAACCTATTCAACTGTTGTTAGTTAACATTCCCTCTCTTCCTTCTATTAATTTAACACAAGGTGTACTTTTTTTGTAAATGAGGGAACCATGTAGCCATTCTCATAAATAGTATTATTCGTTTTTTTTAACTTAGACTCACCTGATGACCAACCTACATTGTTCTCCCATACCCCACAACAGAATGTAGATGAAAAAGTTTGTAATTATTTTAAAAGAGTAACCGTGGAGTTTCTTGTCCTTCTTCTCCACAGGAATGACATTCCGAAGTGGCGGTAGAGTCTTCGTTACTTTTTTGACGATTCATAAATACTGTAATGGTTTACATGAATAAAAAATATTCCGATTCTGATTCTGAACTCGGCGTACCACTACATCTCACGGCTCTTATTCAGTCCTTGTATCATAACAGTAAGGGCGCAATACGAATTGACAGAATCCTGTCGAGATCCTTCAACTTCGAAAAAGGGTGTACGTCAGGGGTGCATTTTGTCACCCATCCTGTTTAACATATACGGAGAATACATCATACGCAAGACTCCCGAAAACTGGAACGGAGGCGTCTCAATTGGTGGAACCAAACTGACTAACTTACGTTATGCTAATGACACAATACTACTGGCGGCAACTGAGGACAAAATGATAGAACTGTTGAACAGGATGGAGCATGTACCCGCAGAATTGGGCCTTGCTATAAACAGGACAAAGACTAAAGTCATAATAGTTGACCGGTCAAGTAATTTGGAACTTACGGGAGCACTCAACCTGGAAACAGTGGACAACTTTATTTACCTGGGGTCAAACATAAATAATACCGGCTCTAGTGAACCTGAAGTACGGAGGCGCATTGGAATAGCAAAGAGTGCTTTGGGCCAACTGCAAAGAAACTGGAGAGACCGAAACATCACACAAAAAATAAAACTCGTACATATACACGTACATACATACTCTTCTCCATTTTCTTGTATGGAGCAGAAATATGGACTCTTAAAGCATCAGATCGTAAGCGCATCGATGCCTTCGAAATATGGTGCTAGAGAAAAATACTACGGATCCCCTGGACTGCGAAAAGGACAAACGTATCTATACTGCGGCCACTGAAAATCAAGACAAGACTAACATCGATCTGTGTTCGCCGCACTCTCAAGTACTTCAGTCACATAGCACGTCCTATTATAGTCTAGAAAGACCCAGATAGTCTAGAAAGACTCCTAGACACAGGGAAGATCGAGGGAAAGAGACCTTGGGGCCGCAGTCCAACGCGTTGGACCGACCAGATCCGCTCAACACTTGAAACCCGAGTACATGTAGCTTTACACACTGCTGGAAATCGCACGAGATGGAAAGGCGTCGTGCAAGAGGGAATACTGTCTGCATCCGGCATCGGAGGTCACGACCCTCAGCATTGAAAAAATGACGCAAGGAGAAGGATCCAACTTAGCTTGGGTGCATTCTGTAAGCTCAAAGCCATATTCAGGAGTAAAATGTCTATAGCCCTCAAACGCCACGCTTTCGTGCAATGCCTAATTTCTGTCATAGTATATATCGCGTTATTGAGCAGAAGAAATTGCAATGTACGGGACATACCAGTCAAAGGACGGGCGGCAAATAGAGTCGAAAGGTTCTGTACTGGAGACCGAAAACAACGCGCAGCAACGTGGGCCGTCTGTCTGCCAGGTGGTCCAATGATGTCATCAGGGCGATAGGAAAACACTGGATGAGGAAAGCTACCAACAGACACAAAAATGGCGTGCTAATGAGGACACCTACACTCAACAGTGGGTGACTACGGATCGACATGATGATGACGTAGCGGTAGTCGATGTATGTGGATCAGCGTCGCTAGATGTCGCTAGGTAAGCCACATATTCGTACAATTAACAGTAATTCTCTACACAAGTGTAGAGCGTACAAGCATATCTTCCGATATCCGCTTGATTGGAATGTATTTTGTTTACGGATCCCTGGGGACAGATTGGCTTCATGGTATTGTATTGTACAGCTTTATTGCACGATGGAAGCATTCGGTTTCGGGCTTCATCTAGCTAATTTAGGAGCTGAAGGGTAATTTTGTGTTTGTTAAAATATTAACTGTATGTTATCTGAAATAAACAAATTTTATTTTAATGATGAAAAGTCTTTAGAACTGAGAGAGTCCGCACTGCTAGCCCGAGAGCTGATCAATGGCCCAGAATCCATGCCAAGTGGGCACAGAAATCGGTGTACCGATAGGCTCGGCTCTTTGTTTACACATTGATGTAATAGTACCATGACCAAATAGACCGTGTCTCATCTGAAGGGCAAGTCAAGAGTCTCCGTAACCGGCGAGTGTGTATGAGACGAACAATGAGAGTGGAGGAAGCCAGAGAGGTATGTAAGGAAAGAACCTGTTGGAACTCTGTACTCTCTGCCTACCCCGCGAGGGAGTTGGCGTGATGATATAGATAGATAGATGTAATTGTGTATAGAGTTGTGAGTGATATACGTTTTAGGTGTAAGAATTGAGAAAATGTCCTCAGACAACCAGTCTCATCTCTATACCAGGGCGTGTGGGAGTGCGCGGCTGCGGCGCGTTGCACAAGCGTGGGGCAGCAAAACCGCGCGGAGTGCGCGCGCGCGGTCAGTGCTGGCGCTGACGCTCTGTCTGACGCACGCGCCGCTTCGCCGCTCCCGACGCACGCCACGCGCCGACGCGTTCACGCAGTGATCTGTACTTACAGTGTTGGACGTTCCCTATCGCGATGCGGTCAGTGGCGCTCGCGCTCCTCATCGGTGAGTCTCATGCGCTTCAGAGAGCCCCAACTGCGTGGGAACCGGGAGATGTATCCGATGCGTTCCTTCAGCGCGGCCTTTTTGCCGGAATTTACTATTATTTATTATAAGAGCGACATATCATTTAACAGTAGAACAGACATAAATCTGTTTTGGCAGAATTATTATCTAAGTTTGTTATTTATTTGCTGCAGACGGAATGTTATTCTTATTCATTTTTGTGTCTGTTTGTTATTCTTTGGAATTTAATGAGCGATGCAATTTCGATTCTTTTTAGCATTCTCGCAAAGCGATACTTTATTCATATACAAGAATATATAAGGATTCGGTGCAGGATACATACCTATTATGTTGCTATGATGCGTATATAAAGGGGCATTATCCATCATATGATTGGTCAGCGAGGTTTATGCACAGTTCGAGGTTTGGAACTAACGGAAGTTTGATGTATTAATAATAGCCTCAGAATTTCGGCTCTACATTGCGAAAAACATCGGAGTTTTTTACGTCATATAACTAAAAACAGATTCTATCATATTTAGGGCCTCGAATAATATTTCCGCATTTGGACGGATTTCGCTGATGTGGCCAAGACAAATTCTATATTTTTGGTTTACTTATTCCAGTTAGCGGGTGGATGAATCTTAATGATATGAAAGTGTGTAGGCCGCGGCGCGTGTCATGTGCTAGTTCTGTGAGAAAAGCGTCCGAATTATAACGGCAACGGCGAAGGCGCCGCGGGTCGAGGGCCAGTGGGCCGCCGCGTCGCCCGCGCTGCCGCCACCGGCGAACCAACGCCAACGCGATAGCGTTAGACTTTAAGAAACAGTTGTTACCTTTCTTTAGAATTAGTAAGCTTTGAATAATTCTCTTTAGGTCGATTATCGAAATACACGCTATTAAGTTCCGTGTGTCTAAGACAAACAAAGCGCCCACCCAGGTTCAAACTTTGGTGTCAATTATGAAGGTCAATGTGGATCTTGGCTTACAGGAGTTACAATGGTGGGAAAGAGTGTTAAAAATAATAAGAATAAACACCGTCACGCCTATATTCCCCAAGCGGGGGCGGCAGAGGTGTACTGTGTTTACCCACTGTTCACCGACGATATTGAGTTCCATCTAAAATCAGAATAATTCCTTATATTTCTTTAATCGTAACCCGAGCTTAGGTCATTTTGGTGGCTTATGCCTATTATTTTAGTGATAGAAGGTAGGTATTTTCTTTGACACCTAATGTCCCGCGCGGACTGGTCAGCGCCGGGGGCTCGCGGAATGTTGGCGCCGGCGCCGGCGCGTGGTACAAGCACCATACAATTATTATTTACTGTTTAATTCTATTTCAACGAATATAAAGTTATGCCCCTTTAATATCTATTTATAAATTGTATTAGGATATCATTAATGTTAGGACACATATTTTTTTAAGGAAAATAGTAAATCTAGCTAAGATTTTTACGCGAATATTACACATGAAATAAAACTATTTTTCGGATTTTATCGCAGTTTATTTTTGATTATTAAGTTCCTGACCTTCGAATTTAAACCGAAAATCAAAAATAAACCGCAATAAAATCCGAAAAATAGTTTTATTTCATGTGTAATATTCGCGCAAATCTAAGAACTCGGTACATTAATGACAGTGTTTGGCGTCTCGTTTTGACGAACTTGTTTGTTAAGTTACTAGAATAGACAAAATAAAAGTTGCGTCTAATTTGGTAATTGAAAAATTCATATTCGGCCTGGCATATTAATTAGAAGCAGATATGGAAAAGTGTAGCAATCGATGTTTATGAAAGTGTACGTTTTCTCATGAGGAAAGTAAAAAATAAACATCTCATAGATATATTGCGGGCGGAAGTTGGGTAACTCGATGTAAACGGCCATTAGATTTGGTCGTGAGAAGAGAGAGTTCGGCAATTATCGCCGTAAATAACATCATAAAAATTTATTGATGTCAGAACCGAGTCGACGGAATATCGAAGAGGATCGTCACGTGCATGCATCAATAAGGCAATTTTTTGTCTTGTTAATAAAAAAACATCAGATTAATATAAATGGAGACGGACAGGCAGCAAGGTAAAGCGTGTCTGAAAACTGTTTTACTCAATTTGTTCTCCCAATTTCGACCCTGTCCGCGTCTTACTGTGCAGAGATTATATAATTCCAGATTGCTGAGACAGTTATTTATTGATATTTTCCAAATCAAATTCGAATTTTAGATCCATTGTTAATTAACTCACATTGAAAAGAGAACAGAAAATAATTACTCAAACTTCGTAGTGTCTGGTTCTGGGCCTGTTTTAAAATACTTATATATAAAACACCCACATGTGTCGATGATAAGAATTTTTTTAAGTAATAGCACAGTTGTTTGCCATTTATACTTACCTACAAGAACTTACAATGTACAGCTTTTTTATATTTTAATTATATTATAAAATCTGTGGACAGCGGTTAGATACACAATGAATTTGCCTTTGTTAAGCTTACTCTCTTAGTAATCTTAATGTGTAACTGTTGGTTGTCCTAAGTAAATAATAAAAAAAGATCATCGTGATAAAAGGAACCTGACCTGGTGAGCAAAGGTAGTCCATAGCAGAGCGATGGCGAGAAATAGTTGATCTGTACGCGCGCGCCGCTTCTTTGCGCCGTACGGTCGATTTACATACGGTGACATTTGCCGATTGTTGTAACATAATACTATATTATTATGCATTTCCAATATTCGTTATTTTTCGACCCGGATTATTGTTTTGTTATATTAATCGTTTATTTAGGATAATATTATGTAGATAGAGTCGTAGTTATCTGTTAAGGTTTAAATAATAAATCAGTGTCAGTGGGGAAAGTATAGTTTGTTTTACGATAGCGCGATAAAACTGAACATTCTAGTTATTGCTCGATTGACATCGCGATGTGTCGATAAACCGCCGATGGGGATCCGCAGTTGCACCTCTCCATGTGGTGCTAGTCAAAGTATGCTGTAGCTACATTAAGGGCAATATAGTATTGAGGATATCTGGGGATGAGCCCGGACCTTAGCGTTTCTAGTGGCGAGATTAAATATTACCTTAAGGGAATGCCTTAACGTTTCTTAGTGACTTACACCCGTATCTATAAACCTTTTTATTTCATAAGTCTTAAGAATTTACTTAGCTAAGTAATATCATGTTTTGAAAATGCGATCTCTGCGGAAGATGTGCGGAGTCACGCTGACCGACCGTATTCGCAACAGCGTAGTAAGAAAGCGAGTAGGTATGAAAGATAGTATCGGTGTAAAGATGAGAAAGGGTATGCTCCGTTGGTTCGGGCATATAGAAAGAATGCCAGAAGAAAGAATGACAAAACAGATATACAATGCGAAAGTGGAAGGATGTAGGTGCCGGGGAAGACCTAGACTATCTTACCGTGACCAAATAGACCGTGTCTTAGCTGAAGGGCAAGTCAAGAGTCTCCGTAACCGGCGAGTGTGTATGAGACGAACTATGAGAGTGGAGGAAGCCAGAGAGGTATGTAAGGAAAGAACCTGTTGGAACTCTGTACTCTCTGCCTACCCCGCGAGGGAGCTGGCGTGATGATATAGATAGATAGATAGATAGCTATACTTGACTAAGAAAATTAACTTTTGTCATTTCTTACTTTTGATACTTTCTCAACTATAGAATAATAATGTACTAAGTATATACTTGAGTAAAAGTAACTACTTAGACATGTTTATCGATACGGGTGTTAGTATATCGTCCTGATATTTCCCAAAGCGGACGGCGCGGCCAGCGGTCATGTCCAGGTCTGATCACACCGATCATTATATACCCGGGAGGCTGTAATATAGAATGACTGCAACACGAATTGTGATCAAATACAAGAGTGTCGCTGCCAGCCCTCGACAATTTCTTTCAAAGCTCGGAGACTTTCGCACTCATTGCAGTCATTGCGGAGTTTCTTGCGTGCGGTCATTGCTGCTGACTAACCTGTTTGCATTAGTGTGAAAACTTAGAAAACGCTTTGAAAAAACTAAAACTAGGGAGTATAAATGCAGTCGAAATCGGAGGGTAAATGCACATCGAAAAGTTGCAGACAAAGTTTGCCTAAGAGAGACGAGCTCAAGAGGCGTTCCAGAGAGCCTAGTCAGTGGCAAAGAATTTTGTTTGTCTTCTATTGTCGCATTCGATAACACATTGTTCTGACCACGTGACTTTTCATTATAGAATGTCATATCTTCATCCCATAAATTTCATCATTTGATTGATTAAATTTCTCTGTTATGTTCGGGAAAAGTTGACTTGGCTACAGGCGTAGAGCGGACCAGCGCGGCGTAGTGCGGGTCGCGGCGCCGGCGCCGGCTGCATGTATTATTTATGAACCTTGACATTTGGAAGCATTTGTAGCGCCGTGGCATGCAAATTATAACATAAAATATTAGGTTATTGCTAAAACTGGGCTTTGAAGACGCAGTGCGGAACGCCGGAGAGCGCCAACTTTGGACTTTGTTCTGTAACGTTTAGTCCGATGAGTAACCTAAAAATATTTCAGGAGTAAATAAAAAAGGATGAAGAACTGGAGACGAGACGGCACAAAGCGGAGAAAACTTATATTACCATCATCATTGTAAGTTAAAGATATCCAAGGCAAGTCTGATGTAATAAAACTGATAGAAGAGTAAAACTATTTTTTCGGATTTTATCGCGGTTTATTTTGATTTTTAAGTTCCCGACGTTTCGAGTGCTTTGCAGCACCCATGGTCACGGGAAGGACTGAGGTGTTAGACGTCCAAAAGGCATAGTTGTTCCGGGGTACCCTCAAACTTTCATGTGTAATATTCGCGTAAATCTAAGAACTCAGTGATAGAAGAGTGTCTCCAAAACCGATAAAAGCAAGACCTGGCGCGACTCTGTGCCTCGATTCCTGCGCAAGGATTCAGTAAGCTTTTTATAATAAACACAGTAAAGGGCAACAACGTGTACACAACGTGTAGCGCTGCGCTCGTGGCCATGGTCCGCGAGTGAACGCCACGCGTGCGTCGGCGCACCTCCCGACCGCACGATTACTGACAGAACAGAGATTAAGATTATAGAGCTGACATTAAGTCGTCGCTCACGAATTGGTTCGGCTCTTTGTTTAAATAAACAACCCACTGTTTTTCTGCTGTGAGTGTTGTAATGTTAGTTTTTTTTTGATTTCGTCCTTTTATGGTTATCGTAAGGGTAATCCTTTTGGATGTTCTTGAAAGATTGACGGAGTGTGTGCTGTTTAAATGGGCACCAAACTTTTTGTGCTCATTTGTATTTTTAAAAGACTCTTAGAGCCCACAAGCTACCCCTAACAGTTACGTTTTTGAGCGATTCTGATGCTTATTGAGACGATTATATTTACTAGTTGATTGTGAATAAAAAAAATAAATAAAGATCTCTACAAAAACGAATTCCACGATCGTCTTGCAAGTGCAATGAATTTATCGTTGAACACGTATTAGGAACAAATGCTACAGTTTCGATTAGCGTATCCCGATCTGAGATCTCTTTGGTCGAGTTGGCTGCAATCAAAGCGAGCTGTTTAAAGAATTCATAAAAAGAAAAGAAACCAAATACTGCGTAGTTTCGCGCTCGGTTGCACAAAGCGGCGACATCTGAAGCTTTTGAGTTTAGTTCCCAGTTCAGTGTAATTAAACAACGATCATCCTAGCTATTGGGAGCTGGCATACGTAATAATAAAATAATAATATTAGGGCACGGGCTTCCTCTCAAACTTAGAGGATTGAGGCCATAGTCCACCACGCTGGCCTAGTGCGGGTTGGCGAACTTCACACACCTTCGAGGAACTCTTAGGCATACAGGTTTCCTCACGTTGTTTTCTTTCACCGTTAAAGCAAGTGATAGGTAATTTTAATACGCACATGGTTTCGAATAGACAGAGGTGCGTGCCTGGTGCGCTGTGGCTTGTTGGGTATTGATGAATCAAAGATAACGTCTTGACGTTTTACGTGTATTTGCTTAACTCCCTCTATTACATTATTTGTAGCCCTTTATATATGTGCTAGCGTGAGGTAAGGGGGTCATACACTACACTGGGTTTAAACCCGAGAGTTTTGACTTTGCGTAGGTATTAGAATGTAGTTATAGCTTTCATTATTTATAATCGTCTCTACATGTAATCGCGTCATTACCAATCACTTGCCCAACGAGCGATAGTTGCTTGCGCAAGCGCAGTGTGCGACGGACACAGCTTTTACAAGTCACAAGTGAAGATGAGCCAACCGCCCCCGCCGCCCGCCGCCCGCGCCCGCTACCCCCGCGCCCTCGCAGGCCAGCTGCTCTTCCGCACTGTCTCATTACAAGCATAACTTATAACGCTATAAAATCTATTTCTCGATAATAACAATCCAACCAATCGAGGCGCTGCAATAAGATTTCCTCTAAAAAAGTTTTTAATTTTGGCATTGAACATATCATTTTTATTTATTTTATCACAGTTGTTAGTTCGATTAAGAGTTTTATAGCTTCATTAGATATTAGTATTTGCGCAGCGTACATTCAAAGACAACGAGTTTAAGATTATGTTTTTTAACATCTTACGCTTACGTTCGCGTAACGTATCGGTTTAATATTCCACAATGAAGGCCGTGAGACCAGCCCGGTAGTCGCCCGGCGATGGATACGACGACCTCATGATACACACTCGAACGTACTGGCGCCAGTGCACATACCGGTCTTTCAAGTTACTGAGATTCCACACTAAACCAATCTGTCCTAAACCAATATGATAACTAGCAGCCAAAGCTTGACACGTCGAACTAAATAGTAACTATCTCAAAGGGGCAGGTAGAGCGCAGGCCATAATTGAATTCAACTATTAGTGTTAGAAGTTGATGATCAATTTGCGTTTAGGTCTTTCGGCTCAGTGGAAAGACAAGGGATAAATCCTTTTAGGACTTAGAAATATTTGTTTCGGTCTGGGTGTTTATGTATGTGAATTTTATGTTTGTAAACGCGCCTGCGCCACAGGAATGATTCAAAGTGTGGAGTAAACGTTACTTCACACTTCGATTGTCACTTGATACTTTGTTTCCAAAAATGCCTGTGCTTACATAGTATGTAATGAAAACTTCAATTCGTAAGGAAATAAGGATTTCGACATGTATTCTTGAGACGGAGCACTTAAATTGCATTCGTGTGCTACTCCGAAACGACATCTAGTGTATGTGTAATATTAGTACTGCATGGGTTGTAATCAAACCTTGACGCGAAGGAGCGCCATCACCTGGTCGTCGGTCGGTCAGCTCTGGCACCGAGCACGTAGCGGGCTGGTGGCAGCGCGTGCGCATTCCTGCGAGTCAGTGGGTCAGAAGGCAACGGTACCAGCACCGGTCCCTCCCCTCCCCCCGCTCCCCGCGACACCCTCTCCGCAAGGCTAAACATGTGGCACGAGGAACCGGCGCGTCTTAGATCACAATCAATTAATTCCACACTCTTCAGATAACGATCTATTTTTAGTATTTTTAATTCTGCACCGAGATGTGGATGAAAATATATTTAACTACTTTTAGTCGTTTTACTAATTCCATGATGAAAGATATTGTTGTGTTTGTTCAATTGATCTGTACGAGCGGCACGAAGCGATCTTTCGGTGAGACCTTTGTCATGTAGTGGACGGACCTTTGGCTGATGATGACATTTGTCTGCTACAATTTTCACAATGTTACAACACGTTTATTATACACACATACTCCAACGACTCAATATTAGTTTGGTAGCTAAGCCGTTACGTGTTTGTGGATTCGTCAAGAGATTTTCCAGAACGAGCGTGCAAAAACTATGTTTCAGTCGTCGTCTTATGGAAAACAAGCTTAAACGAGCTTCAAGGAAGAAACGAGATTGGTTTGGACAAGCACTATGACCACAAAGCACGATTGACGCATCTTCATGTCGTGTCGTTACTGCTCAGTCAGTGCAGCAGCGTGAGCGCCGCCGGCCGTCATCAAGCGTCGGCCCGTCACCACACACGTAACTCGCTAGTTAAGTGCCGAAACATGTAATTTGGACGATCGCTCGGCGAGTGGCGCGGGCGGCGCGGGGTGTGAGCTAGATGTGCTCTTAGGTAACCGGTCATCAGGCTGCAGGAGAGCGGCACGGGCGCATCGCGGTTATACAACGGTTCCTTCAACTGCGCACGCGCACGCACGGGTCAGCGATCATAAATAATGTAATTACCAGTATTCGATGGCCACGTCTAGTTCCTGCGTCAATAAATATTAAAAAACACAAGTTCAGTCGATTTGCTTAACTGCTGTGTTCTCTTGCATTAATAAACTAATAAACATATTCTGCCCCATTACTGAGCAAAAGCCGTTTCTCATAAATCGTAATTAGAATTTTGTCTGAGTTTATAGTCATAGTAGTATAGGTCATATTGCACCACAGACTCAGCGCGAGCCAGCGGAGGAAGGTACACTTGCTGGTAAAACTAAAGCCATTTAAAAGGCTTCCAACTTGGGATAAGGACTACCGCATGAAGTGGCAACAGGCGCGTGGCTTCTACAGTACGGAGAAGTTCAAAACTAGAAATGCTACAAATGGCCATCCGTGTCACACTGTCTGCGCCCTAGGACCTGCAGCAATACAAGCGTCTCGATTTTTCCCCGAGCCGGGGGTGGCGTAGATGTAATAGGGGGCGAGCCTATTTCCATATACCGGGCACAATTCCAAATTCCGGATTCATACTGGGAACGGGGAATTTTTCGTTAGAAAAACTACATTTGTCCGATCTGGGATTTGAACCCAGGACCTCGTGATCACAAAGCTATGCGCTTTACCACTAGACCAACGAGGCAGTTATCCTTGATTCCTTTGCTCGATTCTTTCTTTATTTATAAACAAACTTACTTTTTATTTATTTCATGAAATAACAATTTTATGTCATACTGATTTCACACGTGAAATTTCAAAAGCTATAATTTTCATTTGGTTAGGAGCTAAACATATAAATACCGTCAATCATTATATTATATTTGTAACACAGCACATGCTACTGTGTGGTACTGAAGTGAAGAATGAATTATGATCTCGCTGTTAAACGATGCCGAACAATATGCAATTTTATATAATGTGTGATGTAGCAACCGTTGTGAAGAAAAGTTTCAGGTGCCACGAATGTGAAAGGATTTCATATGATGTTCCACATGTCATCTACGACGGACCGAGGTAAAGCCGCTCCACCCACTGGATGGAGTAGCCGGGATCGACCCGCGGACGACGAATCTTTGTTTCACCCACAAATATTTGTTTGTGCATGTGAATTTACATTTTTATTATATGTATTTATTTTTTGCTAACGTACCCACACGCTGACACATTAGGATAGATATTTAAATATGATTTCTATGATTTCTCTTCTACTAATATGATTTCTCTTTTTAATTAAACATGTTTTTATGCATATTACTCCGCCGTTGCTGGGCGCTACTAATGCAAAATAAAACTGTATGTATGTAATAAATAAAACTTAATGGTATAAACATCACTTAAAATACTATGCACGTTTTGATAGATCAAATTCCATATAGTGTAGTGCTAGTGAAATAGCTCAGGTAAAGCTCAAATATATTTTATTTGATGTTTCGTTGTTTGCGGCAGATGCGTTTTGTATTGCTTATACGATCGAGATGCCACCCGCGCGTCTTATGTATGACGTCAATCAACGTACATAATATCTACGTGTATTTGTTAGCCTTCGAGTTTTCTACTGATGCCTGAGCTAATCGCACAAATTTTTACCAAGCTTGAACAAAAATTCACGGAGGTTCCGTGTACTAAGGAGTAAACTTAACTGTTCCACTGTGGCAAGGTTGACGCTACACCGAAACTGGCCGGTAGTTATTAACCTTCGGAAAAACTCAAAACTACGGGCTAGTTTTATTTATTAATTATTCATTTTCGGTGCATCGCCATCTATCGGGGTATGTCGTAAACCATAAATTATATAAAACTATTTCCGTGGCAAATAAATATACAATATTTGTCCCAACAAAGCTTCTATACAAATTTAAATACAATCTACCAATAAAAAGACCGCTACATAGAAAGCTTAAGTATATTATTTTTAAATATTTTGATCAAATTGGCCGAAGTTAAATAAAAATAATGTATGGCGCGAACAAGTAACACGGCTGTTTGCGCTGCCGTTGATTGAGGCCGTTGATTGAGTTGTTGATCTGTGCGGCGAGCGCGGTGCGCGCGCGCCGCTCGGTGAAAGTGCGCGTTAGTCACCATGCGGGCGATCACATCTCTGCTTGACCGAACTTGCTGACCGAATTATGTTCATATTTAAGAAGCTACGTTACAGAAATAAAGGCACTGCTACCCATCACTTTTACTCATATCAGGTTCGAAAGGGAGCAAGGAGGCTATTATGTTGGCGTTTAACATAATAATCTTGCAGTCAAATAAAATATTAAATGATGGATCTTCTAGCTTTCCGTTCGGTTTCCAGAATGGGTGGAAATTTAAGAAACTACTACATAGATGGACTATTTCTGAGCATGTTCCAGCTGAAAAGTGTAGAAAGTAAAGCATGGTGTACTTACGACTACTGATGATGTCGTGTGTGATTAGGTTGTCTGCGAGTAATCAAAATGACCTTTAAAATTGAGTAACGTGATCGATGAATTTCACTCAATGCAATGTTGTAGGATTTCTATTTTTTAACTGTATTAATAGCTTTTTTCTCATTAAACTTTAATGAGAAATAAATATTTAACTATTAACGTAACGATTTAAATGTTAAACCAATTATAAAAACGACGGTAACAATCGACTTGCAACAATATTAGTGGACAGTTATTTTATGCTCAGCAATTTACTCTTATAATACGCTATTAAAAGTGGGTACTCGTTCACCAGAATGTAATTACGAGTTAAGAAAAACATGAATTATTTATTGTGCTTTATTTATAAAATGACGCGAACGCTAAATTATCGTCATCACAAGTACATTAATTGAGCAACTTGTAGGACGCGCGCGCGCAGGCGGCCCGCGCAGGCCCGTGGCGAATATTGTAATTAAGATAACAAATTCGGTGTTATTTCTCAGAAAAACCTACGCAGATGTTTATTTGCGTAGATTACGCATAAGCCAGTTATAATTTATTCCTTGTTATTTTTGTCAGATAATACAGAATAATTAACAGTTTGACTTTGTATTATTTTTAATCTTTGTTTTTAGACAAGCACGTTAATGTTCTATTAAAAGCTAGCGAGCTCAGAGATTGTAAAGATATACCGATTTCTAGTAACCTGCCATCATCTTAATGATGTGATAACCACACTGATTGACCAAAATGATTTCAAGATCAAGTGATCTTGATGTGTTACTAGGATATTAGGAATACAAAAATGCAACATGTGTAATGCAATACGAATGAATAATTATTGACGTTACATAGTTTCGTACACTCCTTTACAATGCCCATTACACAAGAAGCAACGAACACATCGTGTATGGATAATTTCATTAATGTTCTTATTAAAACATTGCATAATAACATTATAGGCAGGATGGACCTTCATGTAATTATATCATAACCGCAAAATCAGCCAATTTTTTATTAGTTGATATAAATTAAAAGAAATTGCACAAGTTAAGAAAAAGGAACCAATTCGACAATGACGCGGTTGCATGCCAACACCCGTGACGCACTCGATGCAAATAATCACAACTTGGATTTTGATTATTATTTCATGGGTTCACGTCGCCTGTAAACTGAAGACAATTAGAAACATAGTTATACGCTATTAATTACGTTACGTTACGTAACGCTAAAAATAAAATGAAGTTAGGCTAAATTTGTAGCATACTTACCTTGTTTTATTTTCATAATAAGCGTTATAAAAACTTATATAATGGATTTTGAGCGATATTACACGTAGAAATGAAGTAATGTTTACATCTTAATGATCATATTAAGATAACAAAATACTTGGAACAGAAAGTTATTCGACAAGCTAACGTATGTATCAAAAAATAATGTCTGACTATGTAACTTTCGTTTTATTATGTATATATGTACATACATACATGTAGTATATATAATTTAATTCCACAGCCCACTAGGTTGTTGAAATTTTGGTGAAAAGAGAACATTCCAAATAGCAGTATCAACACTCAGTATCCATAAAACACCTCGAGTACTAACGGGTATCCTCAGTGAAGCAATAACTTATTGCAGTGCAATTATAGGTACGCAACAAGTAGTAAATTTATCTGACTTCCTTCCTGCGAGTGCAGGCACCCAGCGATTGCTCCACACCCACTAGTGCTAGCTTCTTGCGTGGCAGTCTGCTAGTTGGTGTAATCACATAATCCTGCATCACCGACATGCCGGTCTGTCGCTGTGCGCTCGATGAACCGATTTCTATTTAAAACATAATGAAAGCGGTAATTGAAATTTCAAGGATAGTGTGTGTTGCTAGCGCGATGAACCGAGCGGCGACCGGCGACTGCAGCAGTGTAATAACTTTTTTCGTACTGCAAACACTATTATTATATACATACGTGTTGTGAAAATACACGCTATAAGTATTGAAAGAAACACTCGGTTGGAGGCAGCTAATCATCACTTCATTACATAAACTGGCATTATCGTTTTATTTTAATGTAACATTTGTCGTAATTTTATTTTGTGCAATTTGATGATAGATAGCAATTGATGTCATCTTTAATATTTTAAGAACGTCTCGTTCGTCGGGCGTTCGATAATACAATATAACGATGGTATAAAACAAGTGACAATTTATGTACAAGTACAGACTCGTGCGCATACTCGGGTGTGCGATAATTCTCTTGAGATGTTATTGAATAGTAATAATTAAATTTGCGACAAATAAACGACAAAACTGATAACTTGTTTGTGAAGAAAATGAATTTTGTTATAAATTAAAACATTATACTATATAAGTAATTATTCTAACTTTCACGTGGCTTGTTTATGTACCAAACTTTATGTTACTCTCTGTTTGTATTTAAAAACATTGATCATTAAAGAAATAACTCATGCTTATTGTACGTTTTATAAATCTATATTACCTACTTAAGTCTACGGTAGTGATAGTATTGCCCATCGACCAAGATGATATTTCGTCCGCGCAACTCGCGCACAGCCGGGGTGGGGTCGCTAGTACCTGTATATATCAATGCGGTAAACACATGGCCGCGAGTTGCGCAGGCGCACGGCGCAACATGCTCATACACATGAAAGCTGATATTCATCTACAAAACTGCGAAACATGACTGATCTACTATCTGTAATGACTCTCCTTTGTTATATTGAACTCAAGCGCGCAGTGGAAAGTGGATGGTTATTAACTACATGCGAAACATTCATCTTAGTCTATTAAATTAAGGTTTCTTAATAACTAATGTTGTTTTTAGCTTATAACGTACAACATGTCTTAACATGTTATAAAATGTAAAACTTCACGTGTTAAGTAGTTGTATTAGTTAGTTTTTCGTCATTCATTAAAATTGTTTGGGTTACAGTATATCGTTCTTGCAAACAACAATGCCGTCGCAGTAACTATCTAGAATATACTGAAATACAACTTATTGCAGTGGGTGACGCCACTAACTTTAATCAAAGTAAACGTTTATTAATCTGTGATTTAAACCTCGGAGGTGTGTACGAATTTTCGGGAGTCATTTCGTCCATATTTTAACTTAAACATAGAAAAAAGAGTTCTAAATACTAAAGTGTAATATATCTTACAAGAAACTAACCCCAGTTTAACAGTAGGTTTATATAGCGTTATCTTGAAACCCGAGCTCTGTAAATAATCGATTGTCACCAGTCTCGGCTCTACATGCATTTTGACAACGCTGTGCAGTACGTGGGTAGTACAACAAGCCACGAGCACAACTGCACTTGCGCAACAACAACAAAAACCTATTTAGGTGACTCTACGAGCTGCGCCCATACACCCGGTAATAGAGCAGTGTGGCGCAAATGCCGCACATCGCGCGGATGACTCTACATTAGTTACAAGCTCTCATGAACTTCACTTGTTAGTAACTGCATTTGTTTGGTCAATATATTGCGAGCTTATATTTATTAGGCTCATGAAAAAACGCTTGTATTAAATAATAAACACAAAATATTCAAAACTAACCTATGCACATAGGATAAAGATAAATTTGACTAAAAAGCTCTGTAATCTATGAAAAATATTGCCCTTGTAGCGCTGCGGATCCGCTGTATTCTTAGCGATAAATAGTGATAGATGCTATCAATCTAAGATGGGTGATTTGTTGCATTTCCATTTCCGAACGTCTTCAGTATTTTGAGAAACATGAAGCTGTTGGTCCTGGCTACCACTTAAAGTGGTATTTTTTAAGTTCTATTGTTTTAAGCTACATACTACGTAATGAATCTTTTCACGCACTGTGGTTGGAGTACGAACACTTAACGGTACAAAATTTCGTAAACGGTGACACAATAATTGACTGAATCGGGGATAATTGTGAGGCTTTTGATAGAAACATTTTTATTATTCGAGAGTCTATGCGCCTGAGCATCTTTTTGTACCGTTTGACACCAATAAGTTTTTTGCCGTTAGATTATATTTCATAACGAGCGAGACCGTAATTCTTTTTTTTGCCACCATTCCTACAAGTTAGTTTTCGCCTTAATTATGAGATCTGTGCAAATATTGAAACGATACGAAACGCTATTACCTAGTTACTGCTAATGATTGCGTGTCAATGTGTCAGGCATTCAGTAGCGCACGCGTTGATGTCTATTGTATGAGTCACTTGTATAAAGAATATGATGCGTATGAAATCTTATCTTTTATTGTGTCAAATATTATGTAGGTGTTCTAAATGTGTTTTACGACGGGTTGGACGTAGTGGTTTGAGCGTACGCCGCTTGGATTATTAGATCGAGTAGTCGCGGGCTCGAGCCGGATCGAACCTCACACGGAAAAATCTTTTTGTGACCCACAAATATTTGTTTTAATAAAAGAAAAATATCATAAGTAACGAATATTCGTAAATGTTTGCGTGCTAGGTGTGGTGAGGTCATTCAAATAGAAATATGTATTTGGCTCAGTGGGTAGTCGAAAGCAATGTTTATAGTCACAGGTGTTTCGGCTCATCACCTAATTTTAAACAATATTTTTGGTCGCTATAATTTGTTTGCTAATCTTTGCACAGCCGCACGTGTGCATGTGGAAGATGTTTTAATGTTTTGTCCAGTTTGTTTTATGATTGGAATAACCTTCCTGCGCATCGGAGTTCGAACATTGAGGTTATATGTTTAGACAAGAAGACGAGCGGGTGTGAGGCAAAAATAGCGTTTTAATGTCAATGTTTCAAAGTTAATATATCGACAAGCTTTTATAGTCACAACCATTATATTTGGTACCTAACAGTCATTATGCACATTATTGAAGTGCTTTCTTTAATCAGGAATGTTTAGTAGAAGTACATTAGTGTATATTTAAATAGTTGTAGGTATATAAGAAACTCTACTTCTATTTTCCTAGAGTTGGGTCTGTTCATAAAATCAAAATTTTCCACCATTTTGCTAGCGTGCGGTATAATAATTTTACCCTTCTCTTAAAAGATTAGAAGTTATATTAAACTCTACACAGATTATTGTAATCCATATCATAAATAGTCCAATACTTTAGCGTGATACTTTTCTGCACAAAAAATGTTATACGCATAAGTGGTGTGACCAGTTAGTGGAATGTACAGAATAACAGGACAAACGTGCGGTTTGCATCGCAAGCAAATGTCACGCCGCTCCTACCGCACAAGCGGAGCAGGATTAGTTCAAAGCAAACGACGAGACCACTAGAGACGTAAACCGTATGGAATTATTTGTAGTGTCAACGCGGAATATCCGGGACACTAGCGCTGACAGTTATAGCACTTTGCTTGCGGAGCAGGTGGCAAGTTGATCTCAGTTCAACACACTCTGCGCAAAAATGCGTGGAAAGTGAGAGGAATACGTGCCTCCTCCCTCCTCGTCTGTCCGCGCCCCTCGCCGCCCGCGCGCCCCGTGCTCTCGCGCAGGGAAAGTGATCGCATCAATCTCGGAGTGCTGTCGGCGAGCGCCCGCGCCGCTGTGTGTGTAATGTATGTACATAGTATGACTGTATGTGCTGCGGAGCGATTGATTTACTCAGCAATTTGATTCAATTAATGCGTTTTATTTTTCTCTTTGACTACGTAAACGATTCGGCCTATAACGTGTCTGAGATAGAGAAAAGTGTAATCTTTCCTTCTAATGAGATTCGATTTGTCTGTCTTAAGCCGAAAGACGTCCACTGCAGAACGAAGAGCTCGATTCGATTGAAATTTGTTTTAATATGAAGAGATTATCGCTATTCTTTGGTAACATTACGTATATCTTTAAAAATGGCTGGTGATATCTGGGTCATGTAGTTTTGATCATGATACTTGACAATCGCCATTCACATGAACTGATACTCCTGAAAAATATTATTCATAACTTTCGGAAACAACCAAAAATAGCACATCTAAGTTTTGCATTATAGCCTAAGATAAATCGTTAACGTTATTTACAGAAAATAATAAACGATTATTTTATTATATTAATTTTAATATTCGATGGCCCATTTTTTTATTTACATGGTTGAAATAATTAATACTTCGTCAAAAATGAGATCACACAAACAGACCGAACCCGGACGGAAACAGCCGTCTTCGATTATAACTAAAACCCGCTAAAGCAGCAGGAATGTACATACATACAGTACTAATCTACTACACAGTACAATGTCTACTTAAATTAGAAGCCATAAACTGTAGCGTACACTGACAACGAACAAAGTATTGAGCAACGGTGTGAGCGGATGAGCGTCGGAAGCTCGTGATCGCGCGACAACGAGCGACGGTATCCTGCCGCCTGTTGCTCACAGCTCATGCACGAGCGGAGAGGGCGAGCCCCGGGAGCCGCCGGCGGGTCGCGTCTCCAGCTGTTATCGACATTGAGATCGCTGAATGATGTAATGTCGGTGCAGTTTGAGCCTCTATTGTGATCTTGCTTTGTTAGAAAAGATTGTGGGTAAAAAAAATAGTATTTATAAGGTACTGCCTCGTTGATCTAGTGGCAAAGCGTGTGATCACGAGATCCTAGGTTCAAATCCTAGGTCGGACAAATGTTTTAAAAAAAAAAAACTTCCATGTATTAGTCCGGAGACTGGAATTGTGCCCGGTATATAGGTATATGGCAATAGGCTCGCCCCCTATTACATGGGATCTTACATCGTCGGCGAGACGTGGGTGTACTCAGTACACCCCCGCTTGGGGAATATAGGCGTGGCGGTGTTTGTTCTGAACTTTGAATTAAAATTATTTATTATGCAAATATGGGTACATTATTTGAGGTTACAGTTTGTATTTGTCGCTTTTACCATATTTTACCATAATGGGGTACAAAAGGATATAAAAGTTTTCAGAAGTAGTTACAAGAATATAAAATTAAGTCTTCTTATAATCATTAGATGCACAAGAGAGCTGGAATTTTATCTTGTAGGATAGTCAGAAAAATTTGCAAATTTATGGTTTTTATTTAATTTTAGCGATAACAAAAAATATCAGCTGTCGGTACTCTGAAATTGTGCTGGGTGTGCTGAATATAAGCCCGTCTTCTATTACATTGAGACCTAATATTATCGGTGAATGTGGTTGGCTCACTTCGGCTACTCCTGCTCGGTGAGTTTAGGCGTCACGAGTTTGAATCAATCGAAAATCCAACAATAGCTATATGTATAATAACTACATACTCACTGACTGACTCATCAAACTCAGCCCAAACTCTTGGACCTAGAAAGCTGAAATTTTGCACAGAGATTCCCTTTATAATGTAGACGAGGAATAAAGATTTATCGAAATCCCTACGGGACAGGGAAAAAATCACCCTGTATTTCGATAGAGACACATGTACCTACAGGCAATTTGGTTAAAATTTAGCACCCACCTATGTCGAATTGGTTACCCATGTCATCATCCTGGAAGGTTATACACGTGTACTTCGCCTAATGGGCAATATAGAAACCAGATGGACTATGTTATGATAGGAGAAAGATGGAAATCTTCAGTGTTGAATGTCAAGACAAAGCCTGGTGCGGATTGTGGCAGTGATCACCAATTATTGGTGGCCCAGGTTAGAATCCGCCTTAAGTCCATCAAAAAAGGGAAGCTCAGAAAGGCGGTGGATCTATCACGTGGTGCACAAGAAGCCTTCAGCAAAACCATCCATGATCAGCTGCGTGATTTTACAGTTGACCCTTTTGACTCCGCGAATGCAACCTGGGAGCAGTTGAAACAGGTCACTTTGCAAACGGCGAATGAAATCAATAGAACTCAAATAGCTGACCGGGCTAAGTCACCTTGGATGTCCAAGGAAGCATGGTCTCTCAACTGTGAGAACTACAGGACCATCTCACTAATCTCGCATGCAAGTAAAATTGTCCTACATATCATTAGTAAAAAGCTGGAGCATTTCGTCAGCCGTCGCAAAGGAGTAAGCGGGCTTTGTCAGGGGTCGAGGCACGAGAGAGAAAATTTTGAACATGAGACAGCTAATCGAAAAAGCACGAAAGTTCAATGTTCTGATGGCTCTTTGCTTCGTTGATTACACCAAGGCATTCGACTGCATCAATTGGAGAAAAATGTTCGATGTAATGCGGGAAATGGGTATACCGGATCACCTTGTTTTTCTTGTACAGAATCTATACCTGGATGGGAAAACAAGTCACAAAATGGACGATGAACTTTCCTACCCATTTAAACCAGAGCGCGGGGTCAGACAGGGATGCATCCTCTCATCACAACTATTTCACCTCATTGGAGAGCACATTATGAGAATAGTATCTCGAGAACTGGGAGGGAGGCATCCGAGTAGGAGGACAACGTATTACCAATCTTCGCTTCACTAACGATACCACCCTATAGGATCCTCAGAAAGAGAATTGAGTGAACTATTCACAAAAGTGGAAGAGATCAGCAAAGACTACGGGCTCTGCATAAACCGTTCAAAGACCAAGGTGATGTTTGTCGACGGAGCCGGAACTATGACGCGCACTCACGAATTGTGCGATCTTGACGTGGTCCAGGAGTTTGTATACTTGGGGTCATTGATAACTAATGATGGTGACTGTGACAAGGTAGTCATAAGATGAGCCCAGATGTCAAAACCGGCGGTGAAGCGATTGGAGAAGATTTGGAGGAACCGTAGCATCAATCGGAACACCAAGATCAAACTCATGCGCACCCTTATCTTCTCCATATTTACGTACGCTTCTGAGACCTGCACTTACAAGGTCCGTATCCGATCGAGAATAGATGCATTCGAAATGTGGTGTTGGCGCAAAATGTTGGGCATACCATGGTCTGCACGTGGAACAAATACATCTGTTCTGTCGAAATTAAAGATCAAGACTCGCCTGTCTACAGTCTGCATGCAGAGGCTCTTTACATACTTCGAACACGTGGCCCAACGAGAACCAGACAACTTGGAAAAGCTAATAGTAGTTGGCCACGTAGAAGGAAAGAGGAGTAGAGGAAGATCGCCAACCAGATGGATAGACGTCATCAGAGAGGCCACGAGCACCAGTATTCCGGATGCCATCAAACAGGCTGAATGCCGGGAAGCCTGGAGAGCGCTTGTACTGACAAAGAAGAAGATATCAAATTACAGAATAAACGCGAGCGAAGTCGCGGGCAAAAGCTAGTATATAATATAGTTAACGGCTTCATAGTCACCATCATCCAATGTATCACAAATTTTACACTTCTGCCTAATGTTCTCCAGTTCTGCTTTATAAAAATTGATGGGTGTTGCGCCCAACTATCAAACTGAACGCGAAGCGACGAGCGCGCTCGATAGCTTGTACTGAACCTGTAGATATATAAATCCCGCATTGCGACCACGGATCTCTTATGATAAAGTGTAAAAAAAATAAACACGCACTTGTCGCCGACAATGTTACGTTTCTATATAATAGGGAGTAAGGTAATTGTCATTATTATGTATTTGTATTTGCCACGAGAAATTCCGGACTCCAAACTGATACTTAGTAATATATAACAGTCAGTCTCTACGCTTGGAAGCGGTTACACGTGTTATACTCATCGCGCAGTGAACCTGTTAAATCTGTGAACTCCATCAACTGTGATTGGCTACCCGTTGAACTTTTGAATTTCTTATCACTCTTGTAGTGCTTTTACCTGTGGTGTACGCCCAGTGGCAGGAGCTGAAGCAGGATAGCATATGTTAGTAAGCTCGTGCTTAAATTATTCTTAACAATTCAATACTAAATAATTATTATAATCCTTAAAAAGAAGTCATTGTTGGTAGGACGCGATATGGCAACCTTTCGTTGGCAGGCTCGTAGCTTGCATATTACACCAAGTGATTAACTTCACGCCTGCGCTAACTTGCTATATACCATCTACTCTTCGTGGTTGCTTGGCGCTTTTGTCACTTGATTGCTATTGTATACGTCGCTGAATACAACGACAATGCCACGTATTATGTATTCACCCCCAAAGAGTTCCCCAAAAAATCGAACGCTTCAGGAAACACAGTCCGAGCCGGACATTTCAATGGTGGGTGCGACCTCGGTACCTGAATACAACACGTCTGACCCAGTGAACGTATCGATTAGACTAGGTAAGCGTTTTCGGGGAGACGACGCTTATCCAGATACCGACAAATTTGATCAGCTCAAGAATATGCTAGAGTCTTGGAAGAAAGATCAGGATATTATCCTTAACAAATTAGTCACGGAAGTATCGGAGGTAAAAAAACAGAACACTGCAATCCAAAATACAAACTTAGAAATAGAAAAATCAATTACATATAAAAATAAAGGTTATGAAGACATGAGAAGCCGGCTCGAAGTGTTGGAATAGATTCAAAAAGATCACGAAGAACGGTTGTGCGTTATGGGCAATAGTTTTAGCTACGAAACAGTGGCCAAGCTTGAAGCAAAGATTTACTTAATGGAGTAACAGGGACGTCAGTGTAGTTTCGAGATCTGTAACCTGCCCGAAAAAAGAAATGAAAACTTGGTTACTTTAATAGAGGCCATTGGTAAAGTGGTGAACTTTCCTGTGTCGCCAAATGATATTATATGTCACACACAATGATATTATATGATACACATGTCCCGTGTATAGATATAATATCATTTGGCAGTCCCGCATGCGCAGCATTGCGATAGCCAGCCGAAGAATATTATAGTCAAACTGAAATCAAGAATTTTACGGGATAACTTGATTAGCGCCTATCGAAAAATAAAGAATATTAAGTCAGACCAAATAGGCATCTCAGGCGCTCCCGTATATATTTATTTAAATGAACATCTTACATTGAAAAACAAAACGTTATTTCGTAAGAGTCGAGAATTCACTCGTAAAAATGGATATAAATATATATGGATCAAAAATGCGACAATACTGGCACGAAAACACAAAGGGTCTCCGGCTTTTGCTATTTGTTCTGATGAGGACCTTAACAAGTTTAAAGGTAACCAAAGAGACGGCAAATCAACTCAATAAACCTGAGAATTCTCTGACATCACGTACAGTTATATTTGGCCTATCGATATGTGTTGCTAATGGAATGCATTTATGTTTGTGTCATATTAATTTATTTCCGGGTTATTTAAATGTGTTTAAATTCATACACCTTATTTTCTTAATATTTTTACTTTTAAAAGTTGTAAGGGTACTTTACAAACATTGATACTTTGTCGTATTATATCACATAAATCTCCAATATACTATGTTATCCATGAAATACATTTGATTCACTCAGTGGGATTCCATATTGTAATGTTTAAATCGTATTTTACAGTTTTATTAGTTATATATTTTTGGTCGCAGCGTATGGTCCCGTAAGCTCGTCGACACCCCAGGACCTTGAGAAGTTTTGGGATAATGTCAGGGAAGTTCTGGATTTGGCTGAGGCTAACGAAAAGGTGATTCTGTGTGGCGATCTGAACGGATGGGTAGGAACCAGGCGGCAAACTTGCGACGCTGCTCTGGGTCTTTATGGTGATAAGAGAGTGAACGATGCAGGTAAGCTCATTGTAGATGTTTGTTTGGAAAGGGGTCTCCTTGTGTCTAATACGATATTCCAGCATAAGGACATACATATGTATACGTGGAGAAGGAATGAACAAAAAAGCATGATAGATCTGATCCTGGTTGATAACCGTCTCCGAAGTAAACTACAAGATACGCGTGCGTATAGAGGCCCCACTCTGGAATCAGACCACTATCTCGTAGTTGCGCGGTTTAGTGGTCTGTTCAGGAAGTGGAGGCACTGGCGAGAGCGTATCCCCTTCGGAGACCTTGAAAGATTAAAGGTTGAAAAGTTGCAAGATGAGAGCGTGAGGAGAATGTATGAAGACAGAGTCCGGGACAAGCTTTTGACAGCAGGCTCTTCGGACTCAAATGTAGATGAATGCTGGAATAGCCTGAAAGAGAGTTTGGTGGAATCCGCGAAAGAAGTATGTGGTTGCTCAAAGAAGCATATTACAGCAAAAGGTGATGCATGGTGGGATGCGGAGTTGCAAAGCTCCGTAGAAAGTAAGAAGAAAGCGTGGCAGGACTATGTATCTTCTTTGAACCTGAATGCCAGTATGACAGAGATGAGGAAAGAAGTATACCGGCAATGCAAGAATGCCACTAAAACTTTAGTGAAAGAAAAGCGTGAAAGAGCCAGTATGATTGAGGAGGAGAGGCTGGCGAAGAACTTCGAGAACAACACCAAACTCTTTTGGAGCAAGGTGAGAAAGGCTCGAGGTGATTCGTCAGGCTCCAGAATGGAAAGGATAAAATCTAAAGATGGTGACATTCTTGGAGACACACAAGCTGTGCTAAACCGGTGGAGTGAATATTTTGGAGAAATGTATGGAGATGACCCGGATGCTGATGCCGCAGACGCGCCTAAAGGCGAGATTGCGGCACCAGAATCAACGGAGGACATCACTATGGAAGAAGTTGAATGGGCGATAGGAAGTATGAAAAACGGTAAAGCTGCGGGAGTAGACATGATATCTGCCGAGATGATCAAATATGGTGGAACTTGCGTCCGGGACGCTTTCCGGGCCCTTGCAAACCTTTGCTGGAGGACCGGCAGAGTCCCTACAGATTGGCGCCGCGCAGTCATAGTACCCTTGTATAAAGGCAAGGGTTCACAATATGACTGCGCCAATTACAGAGCCATCAGTTTGATCAGCTTGGCAGCCAAGGTGTACGGTAAAATTATTGAACGGAGAATGCGCGTGAAGTCCGATGGAATGTTGTGCGAGGCACAAGGGGGTTTCAGGTCTGGAAGAGGATGTTCGGATCAAGTCTTCTCACTCCGCAACATCGTAGAGAAGCATCTGGCAGTGGGCCGGAAGGTTTTCTGCGGTTTTGTAGATCTGGAGAAGGCATTTGACAGAGTTGTGCGAAAGAGACTTTGGGACATTTTGCCAGAGTATAGTATAGATGGCACTCTGTTGCGAGCCGTCCAGTCCACTTATGTGGACTGCAAGGCATGCGTACGGGTGGGTGGTAACAGGTCACCCTGGTTTGACGTTAAAATCGGCGTCAAGCAGGGTTGCGTGTTGTCCGCTAGACTGTTTATAATATATCTGGACAAAAGTCTTCAAAGACTGAAAGCGATGAATGAAGGTGTACAAATGGGTGACTTAGTGGTAAACCATCTACTTTATGCAGATGACGCGGTTTTAATAGCGCCAACAGCCACTGATCTGCAAACACTAGTCACAGTTATGAAAGACGACTGCATGATCAATGGCTTACACTTGAATGTGAAGAAAACCAAGATTATGGTTTTTGAAAGGGAAGAAACCAGAACGAATGTAAGGATTGTGGTTGGTAACGATGTGCTGGAGCAAGTGAATGAGTTTGTATATCTTGGATGCGCCTTCAGTAAGGATGGGAAATACACCGCTGACATAGAGAGAAGAGTGAGTGCAGGGAACAGAGTGAATGGTGCGATGGGAAAGCTACTCGGGAGCCGGCACTTAAGCCCTAAGGCGCAGCTGGCCATACATAACGGAGTTCTTGTCCCAACGCTGTTATATGGTAGCGAGAGCTGGGTATGTAAGAAGGAGAATGAAAGTAGGATAAATGCGGTAGAAATGCGAGCTCTGCGGAAGATGTGCGGAGTGAAGCTGACCGACCGCATTAGCAACAGCATAGTAAGACAGCGAGTAGGTATGAAAGATAGTATCGGTGTAAAGATGAGAAAGGGCATGCTCCGTTGGTTCGGGCATATAGAAAGAATGCCAGAGGAAAGAATGACAAAACAGATATACAATGTGAAAGTGGAAGGATACAGGTACCGGGGAAGACCTAGACTATCTTACCACGACCAAATAAACCGAGTCTTATCTGATGGAAAAGTCAAGAGTCTCCATAACCGGCGAGCGTGTATGAGACGAACTATGAGAGTCGAGGAAGCCAGAGAGGTATGTAAGGAAAGAACCTGTTGGAACTCTGTACTCTCTGCCTACCCCGCAAGGGATCTGGCGTGAGGTTATAGATAGATAGATAGATAGATTATTTTTCAATCAAATGCACATTTATTGCTTATTCATTACCAATGTCGTTTAACAGCATTGTAATGTATTATCAAAATTGTAGAGGGGTTCGCACAAAATTACAAACATTATATATGAATATCCTGAAGAACTCGTATGACATCTTATTTACGGAAACATTATACGGAAACTGGCTCATTCCTGACATCCAGGATAACGAGTTCATTGACGACCGTTACCTGGTTTTCAGATGAATCAGCAGAATATTGTCACCGATACTACAACTGATTCGTTTTTTATTGCTGGTGATTTCAACATACCTGATATTGACTGGTTGGACCGTGGGAATTATGCTTTAGCCTGCTCAAATTCTTCTGTAACTAATTCAGTTAGTCGAGTTTTACTTAATTTTATATCTTTTATCAATGGTGTGCAATACAATACTATTAAAAACACTTTGGATAGGATATTGGATTTGTTCATTTCTAACGTTGACTGTGCGGCAGTGTCTAACAGTGCATTATTAGACCCGGATAATCATCATCCCCCATTCTTCATAATAAGTTGCCTACACACACACACTTCATACCCATGAAACGTAATTCAGTCCTACGACATAACTACCATAAAGCCAATAGGGAATATGCGTGTAATTCAAATAAGGGTCAAATATTTTTTTTACAAACTTTATCACGTTAGAATAATGTCTATACCAATATATTTTAATAACATTACTTTTTTATTAAGAAAATAATTATTGAAAGTACAAAAAGTTAGTGGGAAAATCAAAGTAGCGGGAACGCCACGCTATTGGTCAGATCGAATATGACGTCAAAGTCTACAATACAATTGTCAACAAGTGCACATTTGTTGGATATTTGCTATTGAGTTAGATTTATTGTTATTTTTTGTTGTCGATTTATACAAAGACAAAATTTTAGTATGAATTATTTAAATTAATTCTTACGTTAAAGTGATCTTCGCAGCAATATAAACAAGTTGATGGTGATACCATGTCTCTTTTTTTTAATTTTATATGACTTTCTCCTTATGTCTGCACCTATCGGGTGCATTTCTTATTGTATTTTTACACCTAGGCACAACACAGTGTTGTTCCATTGTATAATAGTCGCAAAATACAGAATACTTCTACAGCTGTTCACTAATTGATTGTTATTATAGACTTTGACGTCACGCCAAGCGCCCCAAAACGGCGGACGTTTAATATGCTCTTATCTGTTTGCTATCTTCAACATTTTTTTTGCCCTTTATATTTTGTTTATGACGCTTAATTTTTTTTTGCAGTTATATATTGATGTAATCTATCGTATAAAAATATAAAAAAAATACACGCATATTCCCTATTATGACGATATCAATGATAAACTTAGCAAAGTGGACTGGTGCAAGACACTTTCTCACCTCTCTGCTGAACAGGAAGTCAATGTCTTTTATTATACTTTATATTATGGAGTAAGAAGGTAATGTACCTTTTAGTTGTTCGAAAAGTTCGCGTTTTCCCATCTGGTTTTCCACCTCTTTAATTCGTATTTTTAAAAATAAAGACACGCGCGCTCTTTTTTTAAAAATACGACGTCGGTAATACTTAAATGGAAAGCTTACAGAAACTTCTCCGACTATGAGCACTTTTCTAATTATCGTAAGTTATTAAATAGAGAACTGACTATATGTTTTCGACGTTACGCGCACTCCGTTGAGGAGAGAATACCCAAGAATATGAAGTATTTGTGGTCTTACATATCTAACAAGAAAAGTAAAGCCAATTTTCCTAATACGATGTATTTTAAAGATATTTCGTCTGATAATCCTACAGATATATGTAATTTGTTTTCTGCTTTCTTCTGCTCAGTGTACGAATCTTCTACCCTGGATCCTGAGATTTGGCAACCTACCAGTTATCACTCAGATAATTCCACCTCCATACCTGATCTTTGTCTCTCTGATCACTATCCATAAAGCCATAGAATCGCTAGGTACATCTAAAGGAGCTGACCCTGATGGCTTACAACCCTACTTTTTTGTAAGAACATCTGACACAATCTATTTATATATTATATTTAATAAGTGCTTATATACCTATTATATATAAATACCTATATATATATATATTATAAAAATTTACAAGTCCTGTAAATCTATTCAAGATTGTTTACTTATACAAGATGACCTTGATAGACTATAATTACAGTAAGCATAATAAGATATTCTTAAGCCTTCCTAAGTGTCACACAATTTCTTTTAAGCAAAACCAAAAATAAAATTCACTTTAATTATTCCATTAATAATGTAGTACTTAATAATGTAAATATAGTTAGCGACTTAGGTGTAATATTAGATTCCTCTTTACATTTCGGCAGACACATTGACAGTATAATTAACAAAGCCTACCGGATGTATGGCTTTGTCACAAGATCCACTTGTGATTTTGTGCGACCCTCTACACTTTAAACGTTATATAAAACCTTAATAAGATAGCAATTGGAATACGCTGTATAAATTTGGAATCCTCTGTATGCCAAGTATACTCATAGACTAGAGATAGTATAAAAATAGTTTTTACGTACCATACAATATAAAAGCAATCAACCTAAAATTCCTTATGCACAGTTCTTAAAACAATATAATATCCTAAGTTTCGAATCACGACGTTCACTTCTAGATGTTATGTTGCTTCATGGTTTATGTAACAACAGATTCGATTGTACAGAAATTACTAACGATTCATGTCTTACAGTACCTAGAGCTGTCTATAGACAGGGGGTGCGCGTACCTCGACTATTCCACACAGGCACTTGCAAGACCAACGCCGGGATCTGTCCACCTCTGCGTCGCCTTGTAGACACTATAACACACGCTTCACCGACGTTGACATTTTCGCCCTTTCCAACCGACAATTCAAGAATCGGGCCATCAAAATACTATGTGATGAGACGTAATCCAAGTATGACCCTTATTTCTCATATGAAACCTTTTACCAAAATGTAACCTTTTGACTATAGTATAACTTTTAATTTTTGATTTTTATGTCAGTCAATCCGTGAACAATGGTGTGGGTTCCATGTTTATTAACTCATTAAGATAATAATACTGTAGAATTAATAATATGTAACTGTGTTTTGTTCTATATAAACACAATAAAAATAAATAAAATAAAAAATAAATACAGTCACGCCTATATTCACTAAGCGGGGGTGGCAGAGGAGTAAACCCACTTTTAGCCGACGATCTTAGGTCTTATGTAATAGAGGGTGAGCGTAATGCCGTATACCGGGTACAATTCCAGACCCCGGATGCATACTTGCAATGATTCGTTAGAAAAACTACATTTGTCCGACTAAACCGAGACTAGTCATGTGGTTAGCATGCTAAGGGTTTTAAAAAGAGCATGGTATTGGGAATGACAATCGCAACAGAAATATTTTTTGTTCAGATCGATGTCCAAATTAAACTGTTAATTATTTGGAGCCGAAGCCTCAGATGGCCTGCTAATTTACGATCGATAAATTAATGCGGAGTTCATTGCAAATTTTTTCCTCCGCTCAAGAAATTTAGCAAAAAAATAATTGAAGCAAATAATTACCTTCCTATTTATCTGTTTTGGACCTGGAAATATTTCCTCAGTAAAAAACAATATAATTTCTTACTTCTAATGAAGCGTGGATATTTCGGAAGGTCAACTCTTGGTAACGTTTAATATAGAACTCTAAAGCGGAAGGAGATCCGAATTGGAAAACGTTGCGGAAGGACGGACTTGAGGGAGGGCGTGTGCCAACATGCCGACGTGTAAAGAAACGAACATATTCGAAAATATTAAGTTTACTCTAGAACCTCGCGGGTGTAGTGGCGCTTAGTAGGATTAGCTGTTAAGAGCGTCCTGCGTTTGAATCCTAGCTCGGAAAATGTGTGCTATTTGCTGTCACCTGCAGCCGGTAACGGCCCCTGTCACATTGGGACCTAGCTTGTTACACGATATGTTTCTAATAACTAATAAATTAATAAATAAAACCTCTGACAATCATTTAGGGAATATAGGCGTGGCGATGTTTATTGCAGTACTTAAAAAAAATGTTGTACCCAAAGTTTCTTTATTTTAGGCGCTGTATTATGCAAAACATCTAATTTGCGACATTTTTAGCTAATTTAATTTTCAAAGGTATTACAGAACACAGCTAGTAGCCTCCAGATCTGAGAACCATTGTAATTAACAGCGATCTGAACTCATGTCGCGCGGCTCCGATGAAATGTATTTACCGCCGCTGAGACTAAGCTCTGCTTTAATTATCGCTTCCACACGGAAACTGAATTTCAGCTGCATAGATTTATGTGAATTCCAGAATTTACACCAAAATATATGTAAACCTGTTTAAATTAAACTGAAACAGTAATTACAAATAAGGATAAAGAGGATATTATTAAAGTAGAGTAATATAGGTACCGGTGAAGACTTAGACTGTCTTACCATGACCAAATAGTTCAAGAGTCTGCGTTACCTGCGATCGTGTATGAGACGAACAATGAGAGTGGAGGAAGCCAGAGATGTATATATGTAAGGAAAGAAACTGTAGGAACTCTGTACTCTCTGCCTCGGCAAGGGATTTGGCGTGATGATATAGAGAGATAGATAACATTGCAAATGGCTTAGATATTTTTCATTTACCGAGGGTAGGTAGAAGTATATAGTAAGACTCTTTCATTAAGAGATTTTGATATTAATTTTCTCTTTACAACGAGCTTAAAGTACTTTTTTCGGAAACGTTAGTAAAATTATTCCGTTTTACAGTTCCCTCTGATATGCAGGTCTTCACTTTACTTCTTTCGCGGTGACTAAGCTTTCTTATAAATGATACGAAATAGCAATTACATACGTACATTTAATTCTATAAATTTAAGTAATCTCAATTAAAAAATGTAAACTGAATGACGCTTTCTAATCAATTAGTGGGATTAGTTGTGCGCAGTGCGGCGGACTCGGCCGTCACTGATGTAAGGCTCGCCCCCTGTAGTTGTCCACTCGCGGCGCACATTGAGCGAACCTCGGGCTGATTGCGGACCGGGGCGGGCGCGGGGCTCGTTACTGGCCGGTTAAATATGGGGAAATAAGATAAAATAAGTTTCAATAAAACTTAAACAGTATCGATATATAGATCGAGATAAAGATATTTTTTCATCATTTCGCGCCATTCATGCAAAATACTAACTCAGCTTGGGGCGATTTAAAAGAAATATAAAACCTATTCTCAATTATTGTATGAAATTAATGCTGACCTATGTTATACAAAAATAACGAAACTAATTCCAAAATTCACACTCGGAAAGAAATATCGACTTATCTATCTATCTATATCATCACGCCAGATCCCTTACGGGGTAGGCAGACAGATATCGACTTTTAATGCGAAAAAATAAAGAAACAATAAAATTTTAAAAGACAAGCGGGTGTTTCTCGTCGGATCTTCTTTCCGAGTCGGCTGTAGATTAGTTAGATTAATAATAATTTAAGTTTGGTAATTGTTTGGAAATTGGAGTTTAATTTGGTATCTGACATTAGAAATATCGACGATAAATATAGTCTTAATAAATGTAGTACTTCTCAGTGTGAGGTTGCGTTTCGATCCAGTGGTGGTTGCAAAAAATGTAATAATTTTTCTATCTCTATCTATAGCATCACGCTAGATCCCTTACGGGGTAGGCAGAGAGTACAGAGTTCCAACAGGTTCTTTCCTTATATACCTCTCTGGCTAGCCGAATCAGTTTTATTATCGATATTTTCCGAAATTTGTAATATCCTTTACTGTATAGTCTAGTTTTAATAGCCGTTTTGAACTTATTAATAGACATGTTTCGGATGGCTGTGGGTAACTTGTTGTAGAAGCGTATACATTGCTCATGAAAGAGTTGCTAATACTGTGGAGGCGAGTAGAATGTACGAAAACATCATCTTTGTTCCGAATATTAAAAAAAAAAAATGTCGCTATATTATAAAAATTCACACACACAGACTTTCATGTATAAATTGCGAGACAACAGTTAGAATATTAATTTCTTTGAATTTTTCTCTAAGTAGGGGGAATAACCGGGTTTCCTCTTTTTAAGAGAACTCAAAATTTTAGAATTCTGTAAATACGTGGGTAGGAATTGTGATATAATAGGTACGTTTTTAATGAGCCGACGAACCAAGAAAGTAGCATCCTGCCCAGTTACGGACAAGGAAATTTATAAGGCAATTGCAACCATTTGACTATATAAGAAGTCTAAGCTGCTAGTGCATACGTGCGCCGTAGAATGCGGAAACCGCGTCAGTTCACCGTGAGTAGGCCAGAGGTTATTTCCATTTGTTAAAATTTCAACGGTGATTCTACCAAATTCTAGACTAAAGTAGATTACGAAGCCAGGCCGACGGTTTTATTACACTATCTGTGAACGTTAATCACAGCCCAGCTGTCCAGCTCATGGGCTGCCACCGAACCCTTACGCCTTTGCCGAGAAAATACCGACCTTATATCGTTGAGAGATTCAAGATAGTGCGAGAACGCATAAATTGCTACTATCTAAGCGAACAAAAATCAGCTCTACTTTGCACTGTTCGTGCAAGCACATATAATCTCTACTACGGTAACTTGTTCTATATACCGATATCACTTAAATTAATTTCAACTCTATGCCTTACTAATAAGGTTTAGTGTGTACTTGCCACAGTCACAAATGTGTGGTCAGTTTTTCTCGGTCCATGTACGGAGAACACTTTCTTGCGAGCACTTTCTCGTGCGTCCGCGCAGCTTGCGTGGACATCACGCGGCTACTCGGCGTATGCGCTGCCAGTCCCACGTATGTATACGGCAGAACATAGTTTCCGATTAGATCCGGTACAACCGGAAAGGTTAACGCACTGTCATAATGTTTGACGACGACTTGTTTTAGTGGTTTAGAGCGAAGCATTCCGCTCACTGAATCGAGTAGTTGCGGGTTCGATCTTCTAAGGGGAAAAAAATATTTGTGTAAATGTTTGTTTCGATTTAGGTGTTTGTAAACATACTTACATCACGACAATGTAATTCCTAGTTCTTACAAAAAGTATCTATTTGTACCATAAAGGACATTCGTAACCCTACGTCTAAGAACCTAGTACGTATTCAGGAACATTCACCCGGCGAATTTGTGCTAAGGTGCAATATTTGATATCGTATGGTACGGGTCACCCAAGCGCATTGTTGTGGGTTTCTTGGTGTAGCTCGAGGCGACCTGCGGGCGCTTGGCTCGGAGCCGCACCTGCACTGCTCTAATAAAACTGCATGCACGTGTGCTGCGTAATACATCGACATCGTTAATATTAGAATAGGTTCCAGCACCGGATAACGATATTTGTATCTGTAACTACTACAATAAAAGAATGAGCATTGTTTCGTAGAATTTAAATCCCATGTAACTAGTCCGAAAAGTCTCCGGTTCGTTTTCCTCACAGGACAAATGTTCCTTATGAACGCAAACAACATACGAACATACGAAATTAAATAATTCCGAGGGTGAGGAAAAGGTTTTTTTTTTTAGAAATAAAGAAATATGATGATGCATGCATGCAACATTGGAAAGTGTGGGTCAGAAGGCCAGCCAGCCGTGTATCGAATGAATACCCCGCGATGTATCAAAGTGAATTGTTTGTCCTTTGCGCTTGCAGGAAATGACATTTCTCTGGGTTAGAGTTAACGCACAAGTGAGGCCATTACTCAGTATTAAAGGTTAATTTGTTCAAATGTTAGACCAGTTATGTCTGGACAACTGTTTTAATATAATAAGTTATTGAGGTCATATTCGTCAATTGTCTGACATTTAAACATAAGAATTCTAGTTCGATTTAGAGGTTCTCCTCAGCGGGTAAAACCAACAAAAGAAACATAGTTTTAGAAAAGCGTGTAAACCTGTCTAACAACACAAACCAATACATGATGAATGTCTTACGCACTCTTAAGTGCGTTTTAAAAGGAGGCCCGTGCCAATTTATTGATCATCAAAACTTGAAGAAAAGTCACCTCTAGAACCGAGCTCTCGATGTCGACTCCATTCTACAATTTCTTCATTTCATTTCACTTCATATTTTTTTTTTTTTTTTTTTATAAAAACGTTGCCCCACACTAGGATTGATTCCTGTGTCGTGGGTGCGTTTACAAACATGAAAATTCACGTACACAAATACCCAGACCGGAACAAATAATTGTGGATCACACAAAGATTTGTCCCGTGCGGGAATCGAACCCGCGACTATTAGACACAGTGGGCGGGGCAGGCTAAGCCTTTAACCACTGCGCTAAATCGTCCGTCAATTTATTTTAACTATTTATTTGCTACCAAGTAAAGTGCGTATATCACATAATACAATCACACCGGGCGGATGCGGTTGGTCTCCGGTGGTTTATCTAGTGCGAATAAATCAATGTGTAGAGAAGAAGGCGCGCAGTCGTGCGCACACGCATGGACACTCACGATCCGAAAGTGAATGTTATCTTTGCGTGCTCTGTGTATGACAAAAAACCTATAGTTTCCATTAATTATGATGAAATGATAATGACAGGCTGTATGAAAATGTTATAGTACTGTAAATATAACGATCCCATATTTAACCATGGACCAATGTGAATATTAGCATTCTACTTAAACTCCATACAAGCGTTTCTTTGGTGTTGTACTTTATAACTTCATTTTAATGATTTGTTTCTCTATAACTCAAGATTTAATGTTCGGCACGGGATCGGACGCGTCACGCATTGCTCATATAGAAACGAACGAAGAGTACGAAGGGTTGTACTCTCGTTGCGGAGATGGCACCGCATGGCGATTTTGGTGCGGTGGCGGTCCGGTACAAGTTTTTTT
Organism: Phalera bucephala; assembly: GCA_905147815.2. Taxonomy (NCBI): domain Eukaryota; kingdom Metazoa; phylum Arthropoda; class Insecta; order Lepidoptera; family Notodontidae; genus Phalera; species Phalera bucephala. The sequence goes on along the minus strand of LR990630.1, from coordinate 22,003,443 downwards.
GTGAGTTTAATATTAAATGTTTTGTTCGTGTGTGTGCCGCAGGGTGCGCGTGCGCGCAGGTGCACTACTTCGGCAAGGAGCTGGGCGCGCTGTCGCAGCTGCACCACGGCGTGCGCGCGCGCGTGTTCGCGGTCGACTCACGCACGCTCTACCTCAAGGACTTCCACTACGACGGCGAGGGACCCGGTGAGTTACGCCACATTACAACACTAAGCATATGTAAAGCGCTTTAACGCCCGCTCCACGCGCCTGCGCGGAATCTCTCAGAGGGTACTCGCTGAATACTTCCGAGAAGCCACGTATAGCGCGTCTGTGTGCGTGATTCTTATTCAAACCGCTAATCTTAAGATGCTCAACTCTTTATAAATATTTATTGTGACGTAACACAGAAAATATATGTAGAACATCTTAGCACTAGCAATCAGAATAAGTATCATGCACACTGACGCACGCTCTACGCGGCTTCGCGAGGACTATGATGTTCCAATGTATACTTATACAATACTGTACTTAGTTACTTAGCTCTCATAGAAATCTATACTACACGGAGTGGCTTTTTGAGATCAGGATAGTCTGACTATTCTGACTAATTCGAACTCAGGTTCTTGAGATCGCCACTCAGATTTTAGTTAATTTTAACTTAAGTTTTGTTGATATAAACATTTAAATTAACGACTCAACCACAGAGCGTTTTATGATATTACTCCTCAGTAACTTAAATATTAACATTATAAGCCTGGCGGTACCAATAGAAATGAATATAAAAGCACCAAATACGCATAAATATATGTCTCGCGCCGGAGCCAAAATGGTAGCCAGATAAGCTTAATACAAGGCATGCCTTTTAAGTTTTGTCGTTTGAAGAAAAAAACACCACTAGAACCTTATAGTACTTTTTATTGTTTTTCAAAGTATTCACCACGTAGCTTAATACACTTTTCCATTCGCTCAAACCAGTTATTATAACATTTATTCCACTCTAAAGTGGGGGTGTTCAAAATGGCTGACTTGAAAGCGTCAACTGCTTCTTCACCGGACTGGAACCTTTGACCACAAAGACTTTTCTTAATTTTAGGAAATGTAACGTTAGGGCTTAGGTCAGGACTGTATGGAGGATGGTCAAGAATTTTTACTTTTTCCTGCTTCAAATACTCAATCGTTTGATGAGCGCTGTGTGAGCTTGCGTTGTCGTGGTGCAGGATGATCGCTTTGAGTTAGATTTTCGAAGTTCGGCGATGACTTGTGGTAAACAAACTGTGGTATACCACTCTGCGTTAACCGTTCTACGATCTTCAAGTGCAATAGTCGCAACATGGTCGGTTTTTCCAACGAACGAGGCCACCATCTTCTTTGAAGTGCTTTGAGAACGAACAACTTTAGTAGGCTTTGGCTCGTCTTGAAATACCCAGATTGTAGATTGTTGTTTGGAATCAGGATCGTAGGCATAGATCCAAGATTCGTCACCACTGATGATGTCGTAGACGTGATTTGACTCTCCTCGGTTAAACCTTTGCAGAGTTTTCTTACACCATCTGACGCGGGCCGCCTTGTGATCGTCGGAAAGCAGATGCGGTATCCAACGGGAAACTAGCTTTCTCACACCAAGCGCTTTATGCAAGATCTTCTGAATGGTTGTCCCTGAGATGCCTAATAGAGCCTCTATCTCTCGATACGTCACATCTTCGAGAAGTAGTTGTCTCACAGCAATGATGTTATCTTCAGTGAAGGCGGATTTTGGGCGTCCTTCGCGAGATTTGTCACTAACACTATGTGCTAGCCAACTCGCCTCTAACGCGTGCTTTGCACACACTAAATAAAGTTGCCGAGAGAATTGACTTATTTATCTGTTCTATGAGCGAATTTCAGAAAACTTTATATGTCTTATCTTATAATATAATTTAATATATAATTCAAAAATAATTAAATATAATGTACAATATTAAATAATAAATAAGTTAATGTTTTTAATAAAATGGACGAACTAATGTAATGAATGTATTGTAATGTATTAAAATAAGTTGACTACACTATCGTATTAGGAAAAAACCTGTAAAGATAGTTGTTGTAATTTCAGAATAAATAAATAAATGTCCACGCTGGAATTCTAAATGCCAGTGTTCGACAGTCCGCAGACATGGGGTTTCATCACTGAACACAGATGTTAGCTCTTCAAAACACTGAAGCCTTGTCAGGCCTCTTCTAAAGTTGTAGAAAATTATTGCACAAACATTTTCCTTAGAAAGATTCATTTTCGTACGTAACCTGACAGATCCCAATCGACGCTGTGACTAAACAATAGCATTAATCCTAATACTTTCAACTGTTTTGAGATTTAAAATTTAAACACATTCGAATATAGAACAGTTCCAAATTCAAAATTGCCGGGAAATATGGAAACGACAGAACTTAAAAGGCATGCTTCGTAGCGGCACAAGTGCTAGGCGCTGATTTTCATCTGGGACCTCATGAGTCTTTACGGGTGTTAATCGATTCCAGTGTCGATCTAAACTTATAAACAGAAACGTTTTGATTTTTTGTATGTTTGTTTGTAACGAATGAATTAAAAAACGACAAAACCGATTTAAAAAATTCTTTCACCCATAGAAAGCTACATTACCAGCAAGTAACATAGGCTACACTTAGCCTATGTTACTTGCTGATAATGTAGATACGAAAATTGGAATAATGTAACCCAAGATTAAAAAATTTGCCTATAAAAGTCATTATTTGGCGTGCGCCGTGAAATCTATTGTTTGTACATAAAATAATATTCTTCATGTTTATAGTACTCATAATTCCCCACAAAAAAGTCCGCGAAGCTATATGTCTATTATAGTTAAGTCATTATAGGGTAAAGCCACCAAAGAGTACGCTTTTTATTTTTTTTCAATTAGTTTTAACGTTAGCCATCGGCCTTCTTTTTGTAATTAAACTTGAATTTTTTTCATGTTCCTAAATAACCATATTTAGGAACATGAAAAAAATTCACACAAGCTAACTAACAATCACAGAAAATTAATAAGAAATAGGTTTGTAGAACTCGCCCAGTGCGCACTCTTAGGATGCTGAGTGGAAAAGAGTACGCATGGGGAACCATTTATAGAGGCTAAGAGTACGCTTGTAGGACAGAGTCGTAATTTATAAAGACATACGACAAAATATTAGAAAACAATGAGATCTTCAACTCCGACAATAGTCACAACTGAAAACTCCAAGTCCGATGTAGTCCGTGCATTCATCAGGCCACCAGGCTTCACATCTATTTCACTGGATCCAGTCTTCTTGTGGCGGTTCAACAAAGAGCTTATAGCAAAGAGGGCATTTTATTATTTCTTGACTAGTCCCTGTAGTCAACTGTGGTCTGTTTTTAGTAGCTTTATTTTTCCTATTTGTAGTTCTTTTCTTCCTTTCTTCGTTTTGCTATTCTTTTTCTTCAAGTTGGTTTTTGTATGGTATGCTAGTTAATATTTCTAGTTATTATTAAATTTGATAAGTAGGCTTTGGTAGCGTGCTGTCGATGCGTCTGCCGACACACGTGACGATTGTGTTTCAGAAACTTGTCTAGAATCTGTTGTGGTTGATGAATTTTTATTAACCTAAATATCAGGTGTTCCAGAAACAGTAGTTATTTCTACTAAACTTACGTTTCTGATTGGCTTAAGGAGTGCAGTGGTAAAGAGTAGCTTCCGTTTTTCTCAATAGGTAAATAGGGTCGATCAGTTACGTCCGCCGGTGCAAAATTTTCATCTGTAAATAGTTGGTCATTAAATGGCAGATACCGCAGAATTAAAAAGATTCCGAAGCTCGTTCCACTAACGCAATCTTTGAATTTGCTGATCCAAATAACCGAGCTACTTGAAATTGTGTAATAGCACGTCTGGGGTTTGTTACTTGCCAGTTATCACAAGCAATTAGCATAGGCCTTTATAATGGCTCAAAGAAGCCTGTATTCAATGATTGCTTGTGTGTGATGGCAAAATCAAGAGAACAACTCCACTATCTCCTGCTAATTCTATCGCAGCTAAACTCAAATGTGACGAGTGGTTGTCCAAAATAAAAAGATGACCGCTTAAAGTTATTATAAAATCTTTGCACCTGCACACGACTAAAGCCAGCAGCCAAGCTGGCTTTTTCCGGCTGACAAAGACTTACTAGCCTGCTTTTTGTCTTTATTAAATCTATGCTCCAGACTATTTATCTCCGCCAAATCGTAGGCAATTTATTTTTTTTCTTCGGCACGGTGTCTGCTGTTCAACAATTCTGCAATTGATCTCTTGCTTTGCCGTCTTACTACTTTTTCTTTTACGTCTTTCAGGATTTCTTCCGTAAAAACAAGTTTCTATCTGATTTTCTTGTATATTTGCCCATGTTACTAGTCATAGCACACCAGTCAATAAGCAAGCGAAAAAGCACATATAACACAAGCTATCAGGTAATATTTGCTACAAACAAGCTAAGAGTACGCCTGCGTACTCTTTGGGTGCGTACCCTTACCAAATACGGACATGTAGCTAAATTCAATACAATCTTTAAAAACAAGCAAAATGTCGACATAACCTGTTAATAAAAATTAAATATGAAACATGTATTTCGAGTAAAATAACATTCCTTGGGTGCAAATTAATCACAAACCTTACAAAACGTGTTTAAAATATTATAAACATAAGATCAGATGCAGGAAAAATCGATTAATAGTTATAAACTTGTAAATACATTTCGCAACGAAAAAAAATACCATCCAACACTTCGACCTGACTTAACACTACTGACAGATGAGATAATTTTGCCAATACAACAAAAAATGCTACCAATTTCAATCACTGCGTACTCTTCCGTAGTGCGTACTCTTCGGTGGCTTTACCCTAACCACTCTTTGTTTAAATTAGTCAATCAAAACACGGGTAGAATTGATAGATGATGTTTACATTCGTATTACGATATTAATCCTTATCCAATTAAATAGTTTTATGCTCAATGTCATATATATGTATACATGTAAATTCGTTTCGTTTAGAAGTTACGACGAGTATAAAAATGCTAAAAGTAAGAAAAATGCCGCTGCGGGAGCCAGCAGCCTACGCTTAGTGCTTACTCTATGCTTAGACCTACGCTTACCTACACATTTTACCCTAAAAAAATATTAAGACGAAATGAAGTTTGCGAGGACAGCTACTTAGTAATAAAAATAAATACGGCTCCGAAATCAAATATAACATTTGATTTCTGAGCTGTAGTTATTTTCACTTGATTAGTGTGCATTTGGCGAGGATCTGGTGTGGTGATATAGATAGATAGAAGTTATTATGTGTGGCTCAGTATAGTGCAAGGAATTGCCGCGAGATCTGCTTCGTTGTATGAAATTAAATATAAGAACATTGTCGTAGAGTCTTTTGTGCGGCGGTCGCACACTGCTGCCGCGCGATATACACATAATATCATCAGCTATACACATTGTGTGTGTGTGCGTGTGTGTGTGTTTGTGTTTGAATGATTTGCTGTTGGCCGAAAAGGCCTTACAGCTTCGCCGGATAAGACGGCGAGCGTGTAACAAATACGCTCTAGCCAAAGTGGGCTTTACAGGAATAGCCCTACCGCTAATAAATATATATGTAAAAAAAAACTAAAATTTACTTTTTTTATTTAATTATCTATACATTTTATAAAACTTTCATGTGTTGTTGCCCCGCGCGTGCTTGTATGTAGAAACAAACAGAGCGTGTTTTAATGCATCATCATGATCATCATCATCAATCAGCCTGTATCTACCCACTGCTGAGTGTAGGCCTCTCCTATCATGCCATTCGTTCCGATCCTGTGTGTTTTAATTAATGTGGAATAATTAAGAAGTTTACTACATATTACATAAATTCCACAAGAATACAAGTCAAGTCTGTATTTCTGAGATACGAATTTAAAACGTATATGTCAATCGTAATACAAAGTCTCTTCGAAGATAGACTGCGAAATAAAACATGTTCTAGCTACTTGATTTATATACTGTACGATTATGTTCACACACAATTATATAGTTAATGAGATAAATTTATTAAGTGGAGTGAGTGTAGTTTTTCTGTAGCCACGATTGTGATTTCAGTTCGAGGGGTGACTTTTTTCAGAAACTATTAATCGTGTTATTACTCAAACTAATTAAACTTTTATTTACATGAGAAATTATTGTAAAATAATAAAATATAAGTCTCATGTTTGTTTTAGTAATTAAGATAATAAAGCAAAATAATTTGCCAGCTTATTATATATATATATTATTAGCTTTCACTGTACGAAAGGCTTTCCACTTCTGTACTTCACGTCGCGAGCAGAGCCTCTTGTAATAACATCAGTTGACTGTAGGCACTCCAACTTTTACCACTACACTCGTGCTGTTCAAAACTATTTTATTCCATGGATAATAGAGTCCAATTTTCTAATACACAAATGGAATATAACGCTGTTACTAGAACTCCAACAAAATTATTGTAACAGTTGGCAAAGCCTTAAATAAAAGCCTGTAAGGGTTATTTCAGCGCAAAAAGCTTATTTTTTGATGGGTTGCGTAGAATTTGGTAACGGTGCAGCTTGTATTAAAACTTGTCTTCTAAACAATAAGGTTTAATTTCCAACACACCGAGGTAATCAGAAGTCGGTTGAAGTTGGCGAGTGCAGTAGTTGAGCATTTGGCGTGTATTGTTTCTGTGCAGTACTTTGCGAATTAGGCGTAATGAAAGAAATATCCTCGAGGCTGCAACAACGGCCGCAACATTGTGCTCACACTAAATGTTAAAAATAAGCTTATGGTGGCGGAAATGGCTTGAATGAGATCCGCAGACTATATTGTTACAATGAAACTACTAAAAGAATACGAAAAAAAATCGCGCCGGTTTCTATAACGCGTGTTTCAGAGATGTTAGTTCAATTACATGTAATTCGAAGGCTTTAATTGATAGGCTTGGACTGTGGAGTTCAAAGTATTCAAGTACGTACATATGGAATTACTATTGTATCGTAGGTGCGTTTACAAACATGAAATTCACATACACAAACACCCACACCGGAACAAACATTGGTCCCGTGCCGGAATCGAACGCGACGACTGGACCAAACAATCGTCGAATGCAAAAAAAGAAAGGTGTTACTGAAATCGTGTGGAGCCTATTACAGGACAAACATTGCTCAATTTTGGAGCACATTCATGAATGATGACAAAATCAAGATAGCACCGTACTGTAACAACTAGAATGCGTTACGTCACCGGTGCGGTGGCGCAACGCCGCTGCCTATCTGCGAGGATTGTTCTGTGAGTGATGTTACGCCCGGCGCGGGGTGCGCGGGGTGCGGGGTGCGGGGGCCGTTGCGTCAGCGCATGGGAAAGACGCACAATACTGCAGTTAGCACAAACATAAGTTTTTTTTATGATTCGTCGCGTGGAAACTTTTCCGCCTTTAATGTAGGCCGAGATAGAATAATATTCTATCTAGTGTCTAGAGTATAGTCACGGGTTCGATTTCCACATGGGACAAATCTTTGTGTGATTTCCAAATGTTTGTGTTGGTCTAAGTGTTCGTGAATGTAAAAGCAACTATGACATTAATAATAATTCCTAGTGCGAAGTTACGTTTACAAAAAGTACTCAGAGTGAAACGTTGCAACTGGCTGTTTAGAATACAGTCCTAAAGCCAAGTCAATTATAGTGCCAGAGTGACTCTAGAGCTTAGTCACTCTGGCACTATAATAGGTTAGCCACAATAAAACGAAAAAGAAAAAAAGCAAGAACTGATGATCTACCAGCCTTTTAATAGAAGCTGTCTTGTGGTTGTATAGCTTGTGTGTCTTTATAGTATTTTAAATAACTATTTTTTTATCAAGCAACTAAATAAAGGAAAATGCAATTTGAGTCCGTTACAGAGTTACGATACCGTAGAGAGACTAAGAAAGAATTATAATCAGCTTTCTTTCGGTTGTAATACTTACGTATCACGACTCCAACATTAAGCGCGATGTTTATGTTGATCATTAAGTATAGCGAAGTTGCGACGCCGGGAGCGGGGGCTCTCAGGGGCGCGGGGGCGCGGGGCGCCGCATGGGAAATTACTTTTTTTGTTTACATTGTTATGACGTCATAATTGTGTGGTGTCCCTATTGTGTTCTTACACACTGTGTGGTGTGAGAACAACTTGTATCTGTTATTATTAAGTAAGGTATAACGTACTAGCAGTTCTCCGCCACTTCGCACCCGGTCGACAACAGCGCCGCCCACCGCCAACGTAGTTACTTTTTGGCGCTGCAAAGCTCTCTGTCTCTATCCTCTTCCTACCCTGCCAGGGGTTTGGCGTGATTATATACATAGATAGAAATTTGATTTTGCTCTGACTGTAAAGTTCAGGAGTTTAAGGGTCAGAAAAAATCTAACCTGGCGCACATGACGAACTAAAAGCAACTATCTATAGCAATACAAACGTTTACATAGCGTGTCGACGTATCCACGCTGCGCTTGCACTTTTATAGCCAATTTGAATACGTCAGTCACTGAAGAGCGCACCAAAATGGCAGACCTGAGTAGTCCCTTACACCAGTGGAGTCGTTATGTTTACGAAGGCTTAGGCTTCGCCATTACCAAAATCAGCTAAAAATACATTTATTTTTGATTGAGTGACTTTCTTTCCGTCTATCTATATCATCAAGTCAGATCCCTTGCGGGGTAGGTAGAGAGAAGCAATTGATTGATTTCTGATAATATTGTTTTTTTCATTATTAATTATGGTTGTTGTATGAATAGAATTAAGTATGATGCTGCTATTGGACTTCTGTACTTTTTGCCTAACCCGTAAGGGATCTGGCATGATGATATAGATAGCATCATGCTCGTTGTAAAAATTAGAATTCAAGTGAGAATAATGCTCTAGAAATTTAGTCTTAGTTTTTAGTCATTGGGTGCAGTTAACAGTCCACAATTTAGAGCACAAAGCCGTACAACATATGCAGAGCACACCCGACATGGCACACATATGCACTAGATATTCTACGCAAATTCAGAGCACCCTATCGCACGCTGTTCCGCACAAAGCCTGGCGCTGTGACGTAATTAATGTAAATTTCCCCACCTCTTACGTCACGGCTGCCCGGCCCCTCCCCTCTCCGCGCCCGCGCCCGCGCCCCGCAGGGAGGTATGCTTTGACCCTTTGTTTCGGAGAGTCCTGCTTTGCATAACTCAGTGGAGCAGGATAGGAACCGCCAGCAGAGACAAAGCATTCCTAGGATTCGAATGTGTGGAGTTAGACTTTTGTTTGTATGAGAACTTTCTTACTGGTCGGAAATGGCAAGTAAGGTAGTAAGTTCCCTGCATTTGTGTTAGTGAAATAATTTGAGAAACTTACATATATAGATCTCCTAGAGACTATGACCTCCTAGAGCTGTTGGGAAACCACTCAATTTCATTTCACGCGTTATTGTCGTGCGTTATTCATAAAATGTGTGTTATTCATAAATTTTTTATATAAATTTTGATGCGTCGTCAGTCTCGGAGTATGTTAAGCATCTAGAATTTTACTATATTAATCAGATTATGTCATGTAGAAAACATCTGTCTAGTTAGTAGTTGATTTTACTAAATCAATCTCGCAAATTTGGTCTGTAGTCTTGCAGTAATAAACGATGTATTCATCTTACATAGAGCGGAATAGATGAGAATGTTCTGTAAAGTTAGAAATTGTTGGAAATCTGTATTATCTGCCTATACAGCAAGGGATCTGGCGTGATGATACAATATACTTTGACCTGCTTCTTGTCTATTCACTTATAACTTGAGTTCTGCTTTACGAATGCGGTTTTCAATATAGTGTATAATATTAATTGAAGTGTCGGCGTGTATTAAACTCTTCTCGCATTTGGCCAGTTCTTTAAAATTATGCTTTATGATAAGCGAAACGATGAGAGGGGATCTAAAATAAGCAACGTTGCAATGATCTGTGAAAGTGTTGTCGAGCACGTGAGAGGAGTGCTCGCCGCCATCAGACGCGCGCGAAAGCGTTCAACACACAAAATGACTATCTTTAAATATCTAACACGGCTTTTTTGTGACATTACAAAAAAAAATAGGGATATTCGTAACCCCAGATCATATCTACGTTCGTGACATAGTCCTCATTGGTCTAATGCACTACACTGAGCCACACCAAATAATTTCTATCACAAAAACAAATATAAAAATTTGTTTTTGACTGATTCGTTGATGTAGTTGTGTGCAATAGTAGTTCGGCTGACGATCGTCTTAGATTTAAATCCAAGGCGGACAAAGTTTGCTTTTCTATCGGAAAATTATCAGTAGCTTTTTGGAGTTGCGCGGTATACTAACAATAAGCTCGATTTCTGTCACATTGGGACCTTCTTCGTCGACGTCAAGTGAGTCTACAAAGCACAACTTTGCCACTTGGTGCGTATAGTCGAGTCAGTTGTTCAGTTTTATTAAACAGTTCAGATGTAACGATACGCAGCGACCTATTACATAATACAAATAAATATTTTAACAAAGAAGAAGTATTATGCTCTATATAAATGCTGTATCATACATCTACGAAATTAAAATTGATATGCTTAAAAACGTTCGTAGTAGGTAAGTTTTGGTCTAGCTGTTACTGGACGCGCGCACGCCGCGGACCATCACACGGCCTTCGCTATTGAAATGTTAAGTGCACTACAAAACAAGTGTGATAGGTCGGCCGCGGTACGACAACATACCTATTTATTGCTCGGCGTGATTTTTAACCACGACATCGTTTTTTTTATTGAGGACTGGTGCCTTATATTACCTGCTAGAAAGTGACGATGAGGTTGAAGATGTGGCTCGCTGACTAATAGTCTATTCACTCTGAATTTGAATATATCCAAGTTTTTTTAGATGGCCATCTAACATGGAAACATCATATAGACCATCTCTCAAAGAAGTTAAATCAGTTTGCATACGCTCTATATAAATTCTCAAAAACGGTAAATCGTTATACCGTGTTAATGGCCTATAATCCTTACGTAACATCAAATATCAGATACGCCATTATTTTCTGGGGTAACTCAACAGACAAAGACATCGCATTCGAAGGTATTTGTGTATGTGAATTTCCATGTTTGTAAACGCACTCACGACACAGGAATTAATCCAAGTGTGGGGCAACGTTTTTAAAAAAAAACAAAGCTCAGAAAAATTGTCTACGGTCGATCTGCAAGTTACAGTCAACCGACAGCTGGAAGCCAGTCTTCAAAGAATTTAAGTTGTTAACATTACCATTTTTTTATATTTATGAAGTGGGAGTATTTGTTATAAGTAACGAAACACTTCGTTCTCGACGTCACCAGAAGACTATTTGTGCTGCACCTCATAAAACAGCATTATTTGCTAGGAATATACTAGGCATGACATCAAAAATTTATAACAATGAATTTATAACAGTGAATTTTCATGTTTGTAAACGCACCCACGACACAGGAATAAATCCTAGTGTGGGGCTACGTTTTTCAAAAAGAACAAAAGAAAAGAACAAATTTACCAATGGAGATTAGAAATAAAGACTGCAATGAATCATTTAAGAAATGTCAATTTGAATTTTTAGTAGAAAGGTGTTACTACTCCATCACAGAGTTCCTTTCTGACAAACAGAGCTATAACCAGGGTCCAATTTATTAAACTTGACCAATCATATCTTTTGTTAATTAATAATGACTGTATTTTGACTAATCTATATGACATACTGTATAATTCTATTAGCATTGTATACTGACTTTTGAGAATTGCTTTATTTTATTTTCCATAATATATACTCTCTATAAAATGACTAATTTAATTAATATGATGCCTTAATTTTTAATACAACTCATACCCAAATTTTGTACGCCAACTACTGGCAAAATATAGCGGTCTACATTCAGATATCAACATCTGTCTGTACACACTACCTATGTTTACAAAAAAAATATTGATTGATTGATTGATCTTACTTTTCCGGAAACATAGACGATGGAAGCGAATTCCGTGGATAAGCCCACCGTCAGACTGGCGAGATATTAACTGGTGGATAGCACTAACCTCCAGTATCCATTTGCACACGCAAATGTTTATAAGTTACTTATAAGAAGATAGTGAGCTACTATACTAGTTAACTAGCTGGTCTGGAAGGTTGCCTGGAAGAGATCACTATTAGTGATAAGTCCACCAATTGTTACACTACCTTGTAAATGTATAAAATTGTATTCCTATATTGTGTCTTTGGTGGTACAATAGCGTGTTATCTATCTATCTATCTCTAAAAGTTTTTTAAAAAAGTAGGCCCATAAAAGGTATTATTGCTGCGTCGTGAGTGCGTTTACAAATATCAAATTCACATCCAGAATGAAGCAAATTGTGGGTCATACAAAGATTTGTCCCGCGCGGGGATCGAAATAGCGCCTACTCAATCCAGTGGTGGAAGAGCTTAAGCTGTTAACCACTGGACCAAGCTATCTGTCAAGTGTCGGACAAACCCCCAAATTCAAATTGCAGTCTATCTTTTCTTAAGCTCTTAAATGGCTTCTACGTCCTAGTTAATAGCTCTAAATTTGAGTACGATCTGCTTAATTATGCAGATAATTGTGGCCACTACTCCAGCGCAGGCGCAGCCCGGAAGTGGTTGCGAGGGCACTGCACTAGGTGCCCATCACACAATCCAGAAGTTAATGTTTTACATTATTGCTTAATCTTGAATAAATTCACTCATTTTGTATGAAAATAATGCACTTAAATCCGTTCAAATGAGAATAAAAACACCTCGCTGTGCAAAATGAAGGTTTCGACAAATATGTTTTGTTTGGATATATATACTATAATCTATCTATCTATCTATCTATAACCTCACGCCAGATCCCTTGCGGGGTAGGCAGAGAGTACAGAGTTCCAACAGGTTCTGGGAAATGGAATGTGAAAGTGGAAGGATGCAGGTACCGGGGAAGACCTAGACTATCTTACCACGACCAAATAAACCGAGTCTTATCTGAAGGAAAAGTCAAGAGTCTCCATATACTATAATAATATAAGTTATTAGTTTTGTATTAAATTTGGCATACATTTTGGATAAAAAAAAGAAAATCGCTAAAATGTCGATGACATTATTAATTATGAGGGCAGAATTCTAGTCGCAACATCACTTTCATCCATTGGATGGCCCGATTGATGGATCCTAGTACACTTCTTCCTCCAGTTAAGACCGTTATGCTGTCTACCCCCAAATAACTAGACCAAATCTTCATCACATCCCAATAAAAGATGTTGATTCAAAGTTGTTAGTCTTCAAATCTATTTTTTTGCATTTAGTAACGATCGTCATGCTACCGATTTTGGTCGATAAGTTCTTACGATTTCGAAATTTCATACATTCTGTAGTCTTTACTAGCAAAGCTATCAATTTTTATCACTAGAACTTATCGCTCAGTAGCCGTAAGACAGCCATCGTTATATATGTCGAAACTGTAGGCTCAGGGTGTAGCCAAGTCGACTTACTAATGTCGCTAACACTAATTAAATAGAGAGAAAAAATGTCGGGGGTTAAACGGGGTTGTCTTTTTAAAAGTAAAACTCATGTGATCATAAAAATGCGTTATCGATCGCGGCAGGAGAGTAGAAACAACACGTTGCCACCTGGCTAAGCCTTCTGGAACTTCTCGCGGGTCGCGGCTGATCGCGCTCTAAGTATACATCATTAGCAACATGTAGCGCGCCTCAGTTACAGTTAGCTCGACGATGCGCGCGAAGTGGCACTGCCTAGAATAAAATAGCGGAACAAACACCCTGAGGCAGCGTGGGCTGACAGCGTAGTTCCATATACACAATCCATACATATCCAGAATTTATTTTTTTTGCCTTTGGACTTTTGACTGCCTCGTTGGTTTATAGAGTCGAATAATGCGCGTAACAATCACGAGATTCTGTCCTGGGTTCAAATCCAACGTCGGAACAAATGTGATTTTTTCAATAGAAAAAGTATGGATATATGCCCGGTACGATGGCAACAGGCTCACCCGCTATTACATGGGATCTAACATTGTCGGCGAAAAGTGGGCGTACATTCTGGCATCCCCGTTAGGGGAATATGGGCGTGACGGTGACATTTGTGGGTCACACAAAGATTTGCCCCGCGCAGGGCTCGCACCCGCGACTACTCGATCTAGTGAGCGAAGTGGCCTACGCTTCTTCTCTCACTAACGCTAGTTAATTAACAGCACCAGTCACGCGAGTAATTTTACTGTTATAATACTTACTTTGGCAGATAACTACTATTATCACTTACGTCGGATTATTATTGTTCGCAACTTTAAAGAAAGCTAAGTTTGCAGCGTTAAGTACACGTTACTACATTATCGTTTTAATTAGCGCTTTAGTAGAAGCATTTCTAATTTTTCCATCGACTATGAGATATGTAGGCGATACGCTGTGAAATAACTCACTGAAATTATGCTTCAATTAAAAATGTTTTTCGTGCAAGTCATTTTCGTGGTTTACTTGTCTTATTTGTTTTGGACAAAATTCAGTAGGTACTAACATTATAAGAGATTTTTCAAATTATTCGCTAACGTCAATCTGATCGTGTTGCGCTCTCTGCATAGAAAATAAAGGTACGACGGTGTGCTTAACATTTGTAACAGTTTTGTCGCGTTGTCCACAGCGGCGTACTTCTTCGTGGGCACGTCTGCGTCCCCGCAGGCGGAGGGCGCGGTGCGGCTGCGCGACGAGCGCGGGGGCACCAGCCCGCTGCGCCGCTACCGCGGGGAGAGCTTCACGCTGTCACTGCCCGACGGCAAGACGCTGCGCGACTACCGCTGGCTCTCTGTCTGGTGCGAGGAGTATGCTGTGAGTAGCACGTTTAAGAAATAGCTCGAAGAAAGAGTAAGAACCTAGAGAGATTACTGGTCATAGGCAAATTGGAGGGGAAAAAGCCAAGGAGATATAGACCTAAGAAATGATAGCCAAAGAACTGGAAATACTAGTTAGCATAGCACTCCATCTGGGAAGAGAACAGTAGCAGTAGGAAATTATTTAAAAGCCCAACAACGGAGTTATCTATTATCCTTAGTAAAGAGGAAACGATGCAAGAGAGATAAATAGAGGCGATCACGTGACGGAATATGTGAAGTGGATGGCCCTCACAAGACCGTTGACCTGGTGAAGGCTCCAGGCAGACAAGCATAAAGCTGGTCGTAGTAGCGAGGTCTTCCTAATGCTAATGGCGATGATGACTTTATGCTTGCCCTGCCACCGGTTACTCGGAATACGTTTCACAGATATATTTTGAAACTCAACCCATTTATTTTGTGTAAACCCTGCGTCAAATGGGCATATTTATTACATTTTATTGTTCGCAACATTTCATATTATATAAAATCATTTATGCAATCCAGCTCCAGTCTGATGCCTTACGACTGAGATATAAGACTAATAATAATTATTTTTAAATATATGTAATAATGACTGCCTCGTTGGTCTAGTGGCAAAGCGCATCGCTTGGTGATCATGGGGTCCTGAGTTCAAATCCTAGGTCGGAGAAATGTAGTTTTTTTAAGGAAAACTTCCCAGTATGAGTCCGGAGTCTGGAATTGTGTCCTGTATATGGCAATAGACTCTCCCCCTACTACATAGGACCTAATATTGTCGGCAAAAAGTGGGTGTACTCAGTACACCTTTGCCACCCTCGCTTGGGGAATATAGGCGTGACGGTGCTTTTATGTAATAATGAAAAGCTAGAGGGTTCAGGGTGGACCAGTCACCACAAGCAGCACTTAATGTGCCACTCTTTTTAGTTAGAGATTTTAATGTTAATAAGAAAGTTTGTTTAAAATAATGTAAGTAAATTACGTCATTTCGATGGCCTTAATAGTGAATGTGTCATCTACAACAATAGTAAAATCTATACACGGGGTCTCAGACAACCAAAACTAAAAGTATTAAACCAACTCCCCACTTAAAAGTTTAGTTCAATGAGCGAATTAAGTAATATTTCACAAGTAAATTCTGACCTTTTTTTAATGATATTGATATATAAAAGTTACAAAGAAAATTGGCGCAAGCAATTTACGTTACCGCGGGTCCGCTCGAATTAACAGCTATTGTCAAAAATCTCCCTCAATATTGGGCGTCATACTTCACACAGCGCACCATGGCGCGGGAAGCGTGCGGTGGTTATTAGCTCCCGTATTTGAAAAAGCTCGCGGAAAACCTGGAAAAATACCGTAGTGCGCAGAAACGGCGGAACATCCGGAGAAGCGGGGAATTAAGCCATGTGCTCGTGAGGTTACGGCAAAATGCTTTAGTTTAAAATATTAAATTTACTGCGACACCATCAATCCCTGAGTGAGTTGCTGAGGATTTAGTTGTTACTAAAAATAAATAGTGCACTATCGTCTTCTGTAGATAGGTGAATTGAGCAGTTACTTAATAGTGCCTTGTTGGTCCAGTGGCGACTAATGTGCTGTGCGATCATGAGGTCCTGGGTTTAAATCCTGGGTCGGACAAATGTAGTTTTACACACACACACACCGTCATGCCTATATACCCCAAGCGGGGGTGGTTGTATTGTAGTAAGCAAGCAAATGTAGTTTTACTAATGAAAAAATCCCAGTAACATTCCGGAGTCTGGAATTGTGCCCGGTATATGGCAATAGGCTCGCCCCCTATTACATGGGACCTAACATCGTCGGCGAAAAGTGAGTGTAAACAGTACACCTCTGCCATCCCCGCTTGGGGAATATAGACGGTGTTTATACTTAATAGTTAAAACAATAGTATCACATCGTCTTCTTATGGACTTACCAACATGGCTTGACATCAAGTGATAGACTCAATTCTTGTTACACGAGTTTATCTTTGGTAACTTGGGATTAATTAAGGCCATTTCCGTGATTAATGTGGATCGAACTGTCGTCCAATCTGTGCAAGTGGCCTTGTTCTTTGGTGGAAAAATCATCAAAATAATCCTCTGTCGTCTGTGGGTATTTACCCAACATCGAAAAAAAAACCGCGATGCTTACAGACTATACATTATGGCATGGGAAGGATTGCCACTTTTAATTAAGTTTCGTATTTTCAGTACAATTACATTTCACAGTGATTTCGTACGCGAAAAATCATAGGATATTCGCTACGAAATAGTAATAGTAATTATTGATATCCGAATGAAATCCAAGCAAGCGTGATTTTAGCAGCTATTGTAAAAAAAGGCGCAGGTACGATTAATGAAAAATACTGTTATATAATTTTACACTTGTGAAACGTCACATGCCTAACTCGTAACGGGTATCTTACACGCGCTTTATTACCGACCGATTAGCTTCAGTCCCTTCCTGTCCACCTAGCACTCCCCGGGAAGGACGTCGGCACAGTGTAATTACACGGACGAACACCGCGTCGGACGCCGGCAAAGCGGTGCAATTAAACTAATGAAAAACTTGTCTAGCTGCCACTTAGAAGCAGTCAGGAATATGCCGTGAATGCATTTACTGTTAAATTTGTTGCCTAGCCAAGTTACAAGCATTTTGCATTTATTCTTCCGCAATCGATCATCTTATTATGATCATGTGACTTTTCCTTGTAAAATGTAATTTTATTTTTTTGGTTCGCTAAGAGCTTAAGTAGCTGCGCAATTGCCACTGTTTGCTACTAAAGTGCTACTACTTACTGCATAGAAATCTAACGAAAAAGTAGAACTAGTAAGAAAGTACAGGCCAATGAGATGCGATTTTATTTATCCTCCGTGGCACAACCAGAATTACATATGAAGTGTGATTGTTAGAGTTATTTTGGAAAAAAGAAGTTATGAAACGTTGCGCCTGCCATACGTGTGGTAGTCGAGTATCCATCAGTCAGTAATAATACTTATTATTGAGTAAAAATGAATAATTGCATCATCGAGTTTAATCGTACGCGGATCGTTGCGCAACCGGTTTGGACCTTTTCACAAATTTCACGACGTATTGCCGGACAGGTCTGGCAGGGACCTGTCGGGAAGGCCAGCGGTAATGGCACAGTAGCACCGCACGTTGGACTTACTTTTACTTTATTTCTTTGACATAAGAACTTTAAAAACGCCGCCAGTAGGTATAAATACCGGTTTCGTCACATATTGGGAGCAAGTTAAGATCACGGTTACGTAGGCCCAGTGCATATGAATAGTAGTAAAATGATCACTTCTAGCCTATACATTATACCTATACACACAGCATAATGAAAAGTATCTAATGGAGCGAGAATTAAATATAAAAGGCAAGCGCTCTAGTAGATTACTAGATAAGATCAAAAACTTTAAAAGTGACGATTTGTAAATGCCCCTGCTAGGTTAATTATTATTACTTCATCCAGTGAGTGGGGCGGCCTCGCTCTGATCACACGACCAAGTCGTCTTCCAAGTCCCTGATGAGTTAGTCCTTGCAGATCAACTTCGGCGACGTGTCGATCCCCCGTGACCTGGAATACCCGCGGCCCGCCAAGGTGTCTGCGCTGCGCGGTGTGCACGGCGTGTCCTCCGACTCCGTGGTGGTAGTGGACGCGCAGACGCTGCTCGTGCCCAACTTCTCCTACGATGGCGAGGCACCAGGTGAGTACTGCATCGGGGATATTTGTGGATTGAACTGCATTGGGTTGTCCCATTGACTGGAGATGAGGATGTAGCGCAGTGTCGCCTTACGAGGACGCGGGTCTAGTTGGATTATACCGATGCGTACCCTGTGAGTGTAGAGTGAATAGGCTATTACACAGCGAGTCACATCTTTGACCCTATCGTCACCCAGGAGAGATAAGGGTCAATCACTGACCTCAAATACGAGGTCTATAGATTGTATCGTCGCGATATGAGATCTTTAAGCCGTACCTCGATGAATGGAAGTGAGGTGTATTAGGTAGATAATTATATCCGTCTATACTGTTCCACTGCTAGAGTTTCTTTCACATAACGAGATAAAGGTAAAGGTAAAACGAGGTAAATAAAAAAATTTAGAGACATAGCAACGGGTCCAGCCGAATGAGGATAAGAAAATGTCATCATTTATAGGCATTGGTAGAGTGATGTTGCTGATGCAACAAAAAATTGTCTGTATGCTACTCTTAAGGTTTCAAGATGGCCGATTATGAATATTATTGGTTTTTCCTCGTCGTAAAGATGAGTGAAACGTGTGGCGGGCAGAGTCACAATCAAGAGCTAGCGAGTATATTTGTATAGCAGGTGTTCACTGAGGAATATTCTCTTATCGCAAATATTTGATCGCAAGCCGGCGGCGTGTCTTTGGAGTCATCGCGTTATGAACGCGGCACGGTTGTTTGCCGTCAATCATACGTACATCTGTGTACCCGGTGTCTGTGTTTCGAAAATTACATATTAATAAAGGCGGACGTACGGAATGAAACCCGACACGATAGTTATGCAACGCGCATTAAGTCAAATCGAATCTTATTATTATCTGTTGGGAGTCAGCCATAGGACTGGAAATAAGCCATAGGACTCCTCAACTAAGAATATTTGTTTATTAAAATTATTTAATAAAAAAAAATAACTATTTTCGTTAACTAATCATTTTTATACACAGTATACCTCTGCCACCTCAGCTTTTATTTTATCATTGTCTTTGTATGTTTTTTGTTACTTACGAGGATCTACATACATATACATACATTACTCTCTCAACACAAGTTTGTGAAAGTATATAACTGTAGTAATGGCCAGTTCCAATGTCATTGTTTAACTTCGGTAATTCAGCACATGGATAGTCCGCAGTGCAGTGCGGCGATAATCTGAGATTATTCGTATCGGGCCCGCGGCTGCGTCGTTGGAACTCAATTACCGCTGCAGTTAAGTAGTGTCCCGCGCAGTGCTGCTGCGTCCGTTTAATTAAACCGATTCGCAGCAGATATATGTTTGGCGATAATTATCTATTCAAAGAAGCTTTGGAGTAGAGCGGACCCTGATTTTATTTATCTACAGATATAAACAAATTTATAAATCTAGCGTTTCCTAAAACAGTATTTAATATTTCACCAAATACTCCCAGCTTTTGGAACGGAATGTGAGTTATATAAGCTATTGAATCTGTGTAAAAAAGGTTTCTCTACCTGAATTGCATAGCCTTCCAAGTGGGTTTGTGACTTGCAATCTCCAGCCAATCTCCTTGAAATCCATTCATTTCGTCACCCGTGCACGTACTCATTTCTTGACTATCTATTATTTCGGACTGGTCAGCGATTGACCCCTATCTCACTTGATGGAAGATCCAGCGATGAAGCTCAGTAGGCTCGTCTTTTTTATTTGATGCTCTTTTTTTTCTTTTCCATTTTTTCAATCACAATGTGTGAATACAATGTTTACAATTAAATAGTTTACGATCTAGCTCCAGCGACGTCTGTCTGACGACCGAGATATGAGACTAATAACGTTATTTATGAAGAGTGTCTAAAGGATTCCAGATGGTGGTCCCCGTTCTAATAAGCAGCACGCGTTCACGAGTATGACTATTAGAAAAGCCTCATTCCCCTCGACCATATTAGAGGGAAGGGAGTGACCTGCGCCAAACAGCCACCGCAAGCAAAGGCATTATAGTGAAGAGATTAGAACGTGACGATGGGGTCAAAGATGTGGCTTGCTAACTCAGCAACAGCTTAATTCACCCTGAATTTAAAGAAACCTATTTTGTTTTTAAATATTTATTTATTGATGTACAAAACAGTTAACAGTCGGTGGATATTTATATAGTATACTATAATTCTTTAATATCTATGGATCTAGATTGCAAACCATAATATGTACATTCGGTAAATTATATCTACTTCTTCAGAAACACAGACGGCGGTAGTGAATTCCCTCCTTAGCATTATGAACGACGAAGCGAATCTCTTAGAATGCTACTCTACTCCGTGCACTCCTATATGAGCTTTGCCGACTTATTGTCATTTTCAGGCGTAGTGTAACTGCTGTAATTGTTGCAGACGCGAAGTTCTGGGTGGGGCGCGGCGACAAGCCGTCCCCGCAGGGCATCCGCATCCCCGACGAGAACGGCAAGGAGGCGCCGCTGCGCAAGTACGACAAGAAGACCATCGTGCTCACGCTACCTGGGGTGAGCGCCGCACCCACCACGCGCCAACAGCTCAGCCCACTGGTGGCTCGGCGGCTAGCCGCTACTGACTCAACAACCCACATGCTAGTCGGTGTAGCCGCCAGTCCGCTAGTGGCTCAGCAATGATCACGACCGCTATTTGATAATGCTACTAAGCACTAGCATCAGCGGCATAGTGCGATAATTACCACGCTAACAAAGGCATTACGGCTATGTAGTCAACGTCTAATGCGTTAATTGAGATGAGGCAATATGCTATTTCTTAATGCCTTGTTTAAATCGCGTTTTGACGCAGGCGCACACTATCCAACAGTTAATAGCTTGCCAGGCGGCTTGTTCACTGGGGTATCTTAAGAACATGGTTATTCTGCAGTTAATTGATGTACAGCGTGCTGGTTAACTGTTGTTAAATTGCAAATAATTATAAGATAGTGAACTAGCACAAAGACGCCAATCTGCGAGCAAGTAGATACTATACTAGCTGGGTAGATAGCTAGTATTTCAATAGTTTACAACAAACTAACAACTATCTATCTATCTATCTATAACCTCACGCCAGATCCCTTGCGGGGTAGGCAGAGAGTACAGAGTTCCAACAGGTTCTTTCCTTACATACCTCTCTGGCTTCCTCGACTCTCATAGTTCGTCTCATACACGCTCGCCGGTTACGGAGACTCTTGACTTAACTAACAACTAGTTAACTATTATACTGTTATTTTGGTCTAATCTCATAAATCGCATTGTAGTTTAGCTTCAAAAACTATTCAACAGTTTCTTGCTTCTAATAGCATTCAATTTTAGCGCGCTCTTTTATTTTTAACGATCTCCACGCCTCTAATTATTATGACTATCGGAAAATGGAGATAAATTATGCTTTAGTTTGATTGAATTGAAAGTTGCCTGGAAGTAATTACTTCCAAAGGATAAGCCTAATACTACCTGCCTAAGTGTACCACCATTCATGGTCCATATTTTTTTTTGTCGTTATAGTTTTGTGCAATTCAAAAGTATAGTTATTTTTTAATGTCTTGCAAAGAATCCACTTCGAATGAAATCTCCCGTTCAGGAGCTGACTGTGTTCGACATCGGTCACTTCGCGGTGTGGTGCGAGGCGTTCACCGTCAACTTCGGGCACGTGGCGCTGCCGCGAGCGCAGCTCGCCAACGTGCCGCCCAGCCTCAAGATGCTCGGCGTTTCGCCGCAGGTATGTATCCTTGCTCGTCTCCATCATTAGCCGAAGGACGTTCACTGTAGGCTTTCTCCAAAGATCGTCACAACGCACTGATTTGGTCATCGATATATGTATCAGGCGGACGAAAAATATTCCGTCGTCACACCAGATCCTTTGTCGGGTAGGCAGAGAGGCATTGCTGATGTGGTGATAGGCTGATGCCTATACTGTTAGGCAAAGGTTATACTCCACCACGCGGACCTAGTGCGGTGTGGTGGAAACAGGGCTACCTGCTGTTGGAATTTTTCAAACCAAGCCATACCACGTGAAGTGGTATCAGGAACTGGGGCTTAACGTGTCTTATGGGGACGTTCGAACGTCGTCGTGGCTTCGACAATAGTTTTTACTTTCACGTTTAAGTATCTATATATTTTGTAAGTTTATGGGTTTATATTGGTAACTGATTATGAATTTGTACCTAAAATTAAAATATTTGAGAAAATATTATACTAAAATTTTCCAACGCCTATGACGCATTTAAGTTTAAGCTTTAGAACACCAAATGAATTGGATGTATTTTTATTGAAACGGGCCGCAACGACATTCGTTGCTCTTGAATCGGCCTAATGGATAGCGAGTTCGGTCTTTCTGTGTCAATAACATGTAAACGTATTTCGTGCAAAAAAGATTTTGTTTTGACGGCGCGTGCCGCCGCGGTGCTGCCCGGGATCGAACCTTTTAAGGAAACTGAATGTACCGTGTCAAGGGCAAATCTGGCAGCTATTGTTTTATGCGTGTAGGAAGGAAGTAGTCACACCTTGATGCATATCCCTTACTTCTCGTTATTTGGTTTACTGTTACATCGTGAGATGGCTGGAAATATGCGGTTCTTGAATTCACGAGTGATTTTGAAATAACATATTCATATAGTACCCTAAAAAAGAAAAACTGTCACGTGAATATTCCCACGCGGGGGTAGCAGAGGATATTGCCGACGAAGATAGGTCTCAATGTAATAACGATTAAGCATATTGCTATTAAAACAGGCATAACTTCAGATTTCGGTCTGCGATTGAGATTTTTTTCTATAGAAAAAGCACACCAAACTAAGGACGTGCAACTACGGGATCTATGGTAATAATATGGGCTTTGTAATTAAAACAGCATAATGACAAAAGGTGTTCTCGGCCTCTGATGATGGCAATGCATTATTACAAATTAACAAAAAAACAATCGCTATAGTGTTTTACATGTATTTATGTAACTACCAGCTGGTGTATGAGCGTTCACAAATATAATCCGATTTTCTCTTGTGCTCAATTACGGAAGTTAACTTTCTCAATATGGGACGACTCGATTACTGATATTTAATAGGAGCAGGGTCGTAGGATTCACACAAATCACTAGGTGTCGCAGTTTGCCCACTCGTTGTTTTCGTAACATGTTCTAGTACAAGTGTAAACAATGTTTGACAAGTAAAATATGAAAGGCACTAAAACGGATGGATGGGGTCATACCTCCTCAGTCCCGGCGTTCTCGTCACCCTCGTCAGTCCCGCCCGCCCCGTGCGGATTCCATCGCAATAAACAGCTGTCTCGCGCCTAAACCACCACTCAATAAAGATTAACTTTAGCTCTGCACCCTTGTTCGTGTCGGGCATGTAGGGCAAAAGCCCAACTTCATTTCGGACGACATTTAATGTTTGTTTCGGCATTAATATAAGGGACGCATAATTTACTTAGGCGCTAGAACCACCCGTCCCTTTAGTGTCTGGGGTCTCGTAACACTTAGATGAAGATCCTGTGGTAATATTAATTACCAAATACCATAGTGACTGTGCTTCTGATCGATAATGATACCAGGGCCCTTTTTAAATAATGTAACAATTGACTATATGTAGAAAAAAGTCATACAAAACTGCTTTATTAAACAAAGCCGATTGTGATAATGTGACAATTTTGTCATGTCCTAACAAATACATCGTCAGTTTTATTGAATAGGGTCCTGTTACGATTTGTCTCACACTTGACCTTATGAGTCTGTGGAAATCGGTTTACACAAGTTAATCGCTACGATATATCTTACCGTGTGTTTATTGTACTTCTGGTGTTCGCTTTCGTCCTTTCTCCTGTCCCCCTTCCACGCGCCACCGACTAGCAAAATGGAAATGATCTACGCATCGAAGTCGATCGCTAGAGGTCGCGGCCGCGTGTCGAGATGATTTATCGAGAATGTTAGGAAACATGCGGCTAAAGGCCACCGGGGCTGAGGGATTTGGGATAGCTTTGGACGACTTACCTAAATTACTTCTATCTATCTATCTATATCATCCCGCTAGATTCCTTGCTGGCTAACAGGAGAATACAGAGTTTTGACAGATTTTATCCTTACAGACCTCTCTGGTACCTTCAATCATACACGCTCGCCGGTTAGGGAGACTCTTGATTTGCCCATCAGATGAGACCCGGTTTATGTGGTCATAGTAAGATAGTCCAGGTCTTCCCCTGTACCTTTATCCTTCCACTTTCGCATTGTATATCTCTTTCGTCATACTTTCTTTCGGCATTCTTTCTATATGCCCGAACCACTGGAGCATACCATCATATTTACACCGATACTGTTTTTCATACCTACACGCTTTATACGCGGTATATAGGCAGTACTGTTTAAAATTAGTAGTCTGTAGTTATTTTTGACACATACAACTGCATTCAAATAATTTACGATTTTAGTTTCTCTTACGCCGTGAGTAATTTTAGTGAAAACTATAAAAGGTAGGTATCAAATTCTTATGGTTTTCACTATTCCATTCACTAATGATGGCATATTATAATAATGGCATATGATAGTGTCACGCTAACGTTAATCTGTTCATGCCAAGCCCTCTGAATTCATTTCTAACCGTCTTCAATATACTTTTATAACCAAAATCATATCAACCACATTTAATGTATTAATCGAGTAACACCACTAATATTTTGGTGATAGGGTTTTAATAGAATACGTTAATGATTAACACATTGTTACTTAGCTGTGTATAATTGGCGAAGGTATTATACATCTTCTTGAACAAGATCATTATATCATTTGAACTGTATGTAGTGTTGATGGAATTGTATAATGTTTTTAGAAGCATTTTGTACAAAATGATTCGTTGTATTTTATACGAAACTTGCCAAAATATATAAAACTTGTTACAATATGATTGTGAAATGCTTACAATGGGAGAGTATATCATGCAGAAACATACTTGGCTCAAAATACCTAGTCACCTACTTCAAACTTAGCAGCAATATTATTGTAATGTTATTTTATTGTGAAATGAAGACAGTTTCATAAAATGAGCATATTCATGTCTCTTTCTTACGGTAAAGTACACTTACACTATTGTTAAAAAGATAAGCCCCAAGTGAGTAATATTTTAAAATTAGTCATAGAAAATGAAAACCTTTCAAAGGCATTTGACTGCGTGAATCATGACACATTACTAAAAAAACTAGATGCATGCGGAATAAGGGGAAATTCTTTAAAACTAATGAAGTGTTATCTATCTGGCAGGAAACAATGCGTACAAATTACTAGAATATGTCCTAAATTACAACAAGAAATATATTACGTGTCTACTCACAAGAAAGTCAAAGTTGTTGTCTCACAAGGAAGTGTATTAGGCCCAATATTATTCAATATTTATATAAATTATCTTCTTAAGGTAACAAAGGATTCCACAATTTTATTTGGTGACGACTATTATATTCGCCGGCAAAGAAAGACATCTCTAGAGTTTGAAATAACCAAAACTTTATATAATGTTATGTTGTTGTTGGCAACAATAAACTTAAAAATTAATACAAATAAAACAAACATAATGACATTTAAAAACAGACAATCGCAATTAGGTAATATTGACATTAGTTACGATGGGACTATGATCCAAGAAGTAAATATTGCAAAATTCTTAGGATTAAATATAGATAAAAGCCTTAATTGGAAATCCCACGTAGAAAGTCTATGTATACAATTAAACCAGCAATCCCATACTCTCTACATGTTCGCCAAAATAGTAATCCAATCAGCAGTACTGACAACATATTATGGTAATGTGGGATATATATTGAGATATGGTATAATGTTTTGGGGTAGCTCGACACACACATACTGTGTTTCAATCACAGAAAAAAGTGTACGTGTTATTTGCAAACTGCATCAAACGGATAGTTGTAAAGCTTTTTTTATAGGTCTTAAAATATTAACAGTGCCATATATCTATATATATGAAAGGATTTGTTGTATACAGGGAAAAAATAATATGTAGGTCAGTTATAAAAGTATAAGATACAAATTTAAAATTAATTGTCCATCTCACAAAACGGCAATGTTTGACAAAAGTATATTTTGTATGCGACCGCGAATGTATAGCCATCTACCAACTAGTATATTGCAAGTCTATCTATCTATCTATATCATCACGCCAGCTCCCTCGCGGGGTAGGCAGAGAGTACAGAGTTCCAACAGGTTCTTTCCTTACATTCCTCTCTGGCTTCCTCCACTCTCATAGTTCGTCTCATACACACTCGCCGGTTACGGAGACTCTTGACTTGCCCTTCAGATAAGACACGGTCTATTTGGTCATGGTAAGATAGTCTAGGTCTTCCCCGGTACCTAAATCCTTCCACTTTCGCATTGTATATCTGTTTTGTCATTCTTTCTTCTGGCATTCTTTCTATATGCCCGAACCAACGGAGCATACCCTTTCTCATCTTTACACCGATACCGATATATCTTTCATACCTACTCGCTTTCTTACTACGCTGTTGCGAATACGGTCGGTCAGCGTGACTCCGCACATCTTCCGCAGATATCGCATTTTGACCGCATTTATCCAGCTTTCGTTCTCCTTCTTACATACCCAACTCTCACTGCCATATAAGAGCGTTGGGACAAGCACTCCCTTATGCATGGCCAGGTGCGCCTTTTGGCTTAAGTGCCGGCTCCCAAGTAGATTTCCCATCGCACCATTCACTCTATTACCTGCATTCACTCTTCTCTCTATATCAGCGGTGTATTTCCCATCCTTACTGAAGGCGCATCCAAGATATACAGACTCATTCACTTGCTCCAGCACATCGTTACCAACCACAATCCTTGCATTCGTTCTGGTTTCTTCCCGTTCAAAAACCATATTGCTAGTCATAAGTTATAAGCGATTAAAATGTTTTTTATTACACAAGGCTTACTATAGTGTCGACGAATATTTAGCAGATAACTTGGAGCACAATTTATAAGTTATTAACAATAATGTAGTAATGACAAAATTAATGACATTCATAAACTTCTTTTTCATAAATTAATTTTAATCAATATGTTTATTAAATGAAGGTTTTTTTTATATTTTTAAAAACGTAGCCCTACACTAGGATTTATTCCTGTGTCGTGGGTGCGTTTACAAACATGAAAATTCACATACACAAATACCCAGACCGGAACAAATAATTGTGAATCACATAAAGATTTGATCCGTGCGGGACTCGAACCCGCGACTATTAGACGCAGTGGGCAGAGCTGCTTAAGTTCTTAACCACTGCGCTAAATCGTCCGTCAAATCGTACGTCATCAGTTTCAATTTAATTTAATTATGTTATGTACTAATTCTATGTATTTGCATGCCTAACAGTAGATTATGGCGTCACAACATCAATATGTAATACCTGTAACACCCATATTCGCAAATAAATAATTCGATTTGATTTGAGTAGCTATATTTCAGTATTGCAATATTAACAGAAATACTTATATATTTGAATCCCAGCGCGCATAAACTTTATCGTCGAATGAACCACAAACGTGACACTTAAACAATGTCTTTACTGTCTCATTTTCTACATCAAACAATAAACAAAGGCTTATTTGATTTACATTTTTATGGGCCGAGTGCGCGTCGCACTCTGCGCTTGTCCCGCGGGGCGGCCCGCGCTTCCCCCGGATAATTTTATATTTAGAATTATTTGTTATAATTTTCTATTGAGAATATTGTCACCATTCTTAAGGTATAAAACGTCCTAACTCTACAACCTACAAAATTAAATGCTCATAAAAAAAAACTTTGAAATTGGCAACACTGGCTCTATTTTTGCAAGCTTTTATTTAACATGCAATGTTCATAGGCCTGTCTGTCTGTCTCTCTTTCCAGTTAAAATTTGGCATACGTATGTAAAGTCGGTGACAATACAATAATATGGTACCATGGAGCTGGTCTGATGATGGAGTCGGAAGGTGGCCAATGGAACCACCCAATTACTCAATATAGCCCAGCAGTGTTTGGGCTCGTTGGATTTGTCGTGACAAGTACTTTAGAGCCGGATGGTGTTCAAGATCTGGTGATGGAACCGGAACGAAGCCATAGAAACTCCTAAACTAAGCAAAATCTGTAAGTTATGTTTTTGCTGTAAAAGCTTGTATTTTAAAGGTATTTTTATATTAAAATTATTTTGTATTTATAACTGTACATTGCTGAGCTAAATAACAAAATAAGTTAACTCTATCACGCCTATATTTTCCAAGCGGGGATGGCAGAGATGTACTGTGTACTGTGTACGGGTCCTAATATCATAGGGGGGCCTATTGCCATTACGTCAGCCGCAATTCCACTACTACGATTGATTTTTTTTCGAAATATGAAGCACACTTTGTTCGACCTAGGATTTGAACCCCGGACTTCGTGATCGCTACTTGGACTTGACGTCACTAGACCAACGAGGGAGTAATTAAATGTTAACAAAAACAGCGGCACCTCCAAAAGCCTTACCCTTAACATAAAACGTAATGAAACAGTTAGTCCCCGTCACTAAGTATGTCCCCCGTCACTGAGTATTGCTCATATATTTTCGCATTATACTCACATTACGCGGCTCCCATAATTTATATCGATCATGTTACAAAATCGACCGCGACCGCCGCCATCTTAATTAAAGAGCGCGCGACACGCGCACATATCTCATGCGTGCGATTTATTTGCATCACGCCACGTACCACCGATCAAATATATATTTCAGGCCAGCGTAGCCAGAGATGAGAACTGTTTATTGTCAACCGATTGTTCAGTTTTTTAATGAATGGACTCTGTATTTTCATATGAAGTATTTTTCCAATATAATTATCCAAATAATTATATTCATCAATAATTTAAGTGATGAACATAAGCAACAAAAAAAAAACACACTTTAAAGCCCACTCTCTAACAATTTGGGGTTAACAGGGTCCATCTATTTAGATACCTATCTATATCATCCCTTGCGAGGTAGGTAGAAAGTACGGGGTCCATTATTAGTATAATTTTCATTTATCCACATCTATGTACTCGTAAATAATGTGGTACGTAATCAAGATTAAGTATTGGAGTGAAACTCAGGTTTGCAGTACTAAGTATTGTGTCAATATAACAAAAAAAAAATTATTTTAGGACACCTTTACCAAGAGACGATAACGCAACAATGACAAGCTAGTTGAAAGAACCATAACATAATAACGAGCCCTGTTGCCAAGTCGCCTTTCTACGGTCGTTAACTATCGTTATATTACTGTAGAAAACGAAATGGGAATGATATTTTCCATGAACAAGTCATGTGGTCAGAACAACGCGCTATCGATTACGACTCGATAGAATAGCAGCATAACGCTTACCACTTGGCTGGGCCCTCAGAGCTGTCGATAAGACTGTGAGGTGGAGTGGAGTGAACTGGCCGCCTAATTGCGGAGCACTTGCTAACTTGGAGTTAGTCGGAGCCGGCGCGGGGAAGGAGGCAAGAAGGGGGGGGGAGGCAGTTTTAATGAAACTTCACCATTAAATAGTTGGACATTAAATACTAGGATGGGATACATATTCAGATTCTTGTAGATTGGTTCTGTTTAAATATCTATTTATAAAGGTAGCTAGACTAAAATAAATGTTGAAAACTCATTTCTGAAATTTTACTCAAACGGGCATCAAGCAGAACGTTAATTTAACTCTATGAGATGAGAAACACCACACGGGTCAAATCGGTGTGACACTTACCAACGTTTTATCGGCCTATGTGCCTAAATGGTTTAAAAAAAAAAAGATAGTAGCACATGAGTTTCAATGATACGGGCACTTTTGCAATCAAAACTATAGTTATAAAGCAACAAATAATAAAGACCTTAAAAAAGCCTTTTTAGCTCAAACGCCATGAACCTCTAGTTGAGCAATTACTGTAGCCGACTTCTAATCCTACCATCAGGCCAGACTACATGTTAGTATATTATTGCATTCTTTACAGAAGTTTTATAGGAATGCCAAATCAGTTCAACCACATTCCAGCAAATTAAAAAAAATATAGGTAGAAATACAACAAAACAAATTACACACAATTTTGCTATTTCTTATTTTAAACGTAGGATACGTTTTAAATACACATTAAGAATTATTCTTGCGCTATGGGTGCGTTTACAAAAATGAAATTCACATACATAAAACTCCAGACCGAACCAAAATTTTGGGGCACGTATTTGTCCAGTGAAGGAATCGAATCAGCGACTACTTGATCCAAGCAGAGCGAGGGACTTGTCTAAGCCATTGTGTTGCATGCCCATGCTAGCACGGGCAGTGAAAAGTTTTTGTACACAGTTGAAGCCTGCCGAGCCCGCTCAGGGGTATAGGTGTGCGTAACGGTCTTTATTCATGCTTTCCTTAATCTTCAATGTCCTGTCCTGTTTCCTAAATCCAGCGCGTGGTTGCCCGGGGAGCGCGCTGCACCGGGCTGGCATGTAAGACGCTCGCCGTCCAACTATTTTTATGCGAACTTCCGAAAGCAATCGCCAAATGTTTTCCAACACTCGTGTTATGTTGCCAACTATCCTAGCCTTTCATATCTCGCGTTATTAACGAGGGGCATTCCTGCATCAAGTTTAGTACACATTCACTGATTTTATTGTTGTTTCATTTATATAAGAATTTTATGAAAGATGTTTTCGGTATATCCTTTATTTAAAAAAGAACGTAGCCCTTCACTAGGAATTATTCCTGTCCTGAGTGCGTTTACAAACATAAAAGTTACATGCGCAAACAGCTAGACCAAAATAAATATTTGTGGGTCACACAAAGGGTAGTCCCGTGCGAGGATCGAACCCGCGACTGCTCGGTCCAGTAGGCAGAGTTAGAGAGAGCTTGAGCTTAATCACTGTTGTGTGAAGTTTACATCATTAAGACGTCATTTTAGTCCACGTGTCAAGACTACAGTACTAAGACTCCAGTATCATCACTACAGAATTGTCATTTTCGTTGCTGTTGTGGGCCATCACCAAGTTAAATAATACAAAGCGCTTATTGGACATCTAGCGTGCCATTTGCGTAAATCTAAGAGCTTAATATTTAGGGTATGTGTGTCTCGTGTTGGCGAGACCGACCAAAAAGCTTTTTATTATTTTAGGCAAAGATACACTTCACATGTAATATTACTCGCAGTTCTTTATGCCTTTCCTAGCATAGAATTCTTTTCTTTTGAACAGTCTACGCTTCTGTACTGCTAACGATAACATTCTGTGGAAATAATTAATCATCCAGTAACTTTTATTTCCTTTCATTTTCTCGACATCATTGAAAACACACCAAGCGGAAAGCTCTGGTGATAGATATTCCAACTATTAGTTACGAGCGCTACAGCGTAGCACGTAGCTCGTAGCGTTGGATTCGGTCCAAGCCGTTGTCGTTGAACGAGGTCAAATGTCTTCAGAAGACATTAGTAGGATGATTAGGACTAGCCGATACCCGCAGCTCTGCATGCCTTTATTTTGTAATATCTTTATGAGTGTATATGAGTATATATGTATACAGCCTATGTGTTATTCTGATGTATCCTACTAATATAATAAATATGAAAGATTTAATGTTTGGATGATTGTTACTCAATCATGAAAAACGGCTGAACGGATTTGTATAAGATATGGCACACAGATAGTTTATTACCTGGATTAACACATAAGATACTTTTTATCTAAAAAAAATGTAAGGTTTCTGTCTAAAGTGAACGCGGACGAAGTTGCGGGCAGAAACCAGTAATAAACTATATTACGTTTACTCTTTCACGTAAAGACTACTGATCGGATTTTCCAGTCGACAAACGTACATACATCCAACCTCATAAACTATCGCGTTTATAATATTAGTTGGACTAGACCAACAAGACCTATTTAGTTTCTGGTCCCATCAAATTCTAAGCTCTTTGTAACAAATTATGTTGTGGTCCCAGACCACAGATGACCTTCGCGATGAGCTTCGAAAGTGAAGTCGTGTGGTGGGGTCGATGACCTGGCCACGTGACCCTCACTTTCTATTGCTGGCGATCAAATCGGAGCCATACTCACAATACTTTTAGCATCGGCGATTTTGCGATTATTTTTGCGATTCGTCGTGGACATCTTTAGGAGAGGCTTTTGTCGTACTGTGAACGTCTATTGGCTGATGATGATGATTAAAATTGTGTATCTTAGACTGCATCGACGTTGTATCACGTTATGACGACTTCCTGCGTTTCTGGAGCGTTCGGACGCGGTGTCAAATTTCGAAAGAGTAAATAAATCACCGATAGTCGATGCTAACAGTAGCACGTCTGTATTTGCCCTTACACGGTGTGAATGTTTGGCCGCGGGAATAGTTAATAACAACATTTGATTTCGCAATGTCTATAGTAGCAACGGGTTTTTTTATCGTAATTGGATTTTTAAGTGGTAGTTTGTTTACAAGAGTTTCGAAAAAAGTTAACTGGAAATGTATACAAAAAATAATTACCATTACATATGTAAATAGTACTTTGATAAAAAATATATAATATCTATGCATAGGGAATATACCTATATTATGTTGTACTTAGCAACTTTGAGATTAAAAAGTCAACGTCAAAGATAACCACTTTGGCATAGTTTATCATGTTAGTGGAACAGCACGTTCATCCTAGACCCTGATGTTATCCGTCCCGGGGCTCTTATTCGGTATGAACAAAAACACGTTGCGTCACGATAACTTCGTGTAATGATAGTTTATTGGTACTCCTAATACCATAAGCCTGTCATTCCACAAAGTTGTCGGCACGCGCCGCGTTTGGTTATAAGGAAGTCCTTGTCATAAGAACCCGTACCCCGCCGGTGTTCCTGTGTTTAATTAATTGATCAAAAGAGTGTCCTCTATTTCAGCAACCGTTGGTCATTTTCCACATATTATACATATGTACATTCTTTTATAATAATAACACTAAACAATTTCTATGAAGCCATAACTTGACTATTTCCCTTTAGAGGAAATAGTCATGTTTGGACAAATTTGCAAGACCATTATTTCCTTTAAAAAAATGAGGTCACGTACCTACTTCTAAAAACCGTCTATTAAAACCCAGTTTAATACTAGTAAAATAAATGTGATGTAAATGTAATATTAGAATAAACTTGCACAACGCAGAGGGAATTAGTTGTAACATGATCGTGAACTAGTCATAAATGATATAGGTGTAATTATTGTGTTATTAAAGCTTTTGATAATTAGCTTATTATTACTTCCAACACAGCAACACAGCTGGAGGGAAAAACTGTAATTTCAATTCTCATTTAAATGCATATTATCCTCGAGATACCAGTAGCAGATGCAGCCCGTGAGAGAAAAATAAACGATATAATATTTTGTTGTATAATATTTAACATTATACAAAAATGCGCTGTATTATATAAGAATTAAGTGCGTCCGCGTTTCAATTAATAACATCTATCCCATCGTACGCTGCACAGGTTGCTTCCGTACAGAGCACAATCAATTCTTTAAAGTGAAAATTATGTGATGCACATATTTAAGTATTAAAAATATCACCATATTTAACAGTCATCATCATCAGCCGACAAACGTCCACTGCAGGACAAAGGATCGCCAACCGAGCGCTTAGACAACCGCCATTGTGCTGTACGCATCCAGCTTTTACTTGCGACCTTCACCAGGTCATCTGTATATAACAGTACGAGTTACAATTTACACTATGTAGGATGAGCCGAGTAATGGAACCCTATGGCCCTATCTAATGAGGTAAAACAGAATAATAAAACTTCCATTTACGCCTCATTAAAACGCTCCCTGATCCTTCAAGAGCCTAGGCCTAGAGCTTGTTCGGTCCAGGATCTTCCTCCCGTCTCCCAAAACGCTGAGCGCAGGTTTCCTGTTGCAGAGCCGCAACAAAGCGCTGGCGGGGAGCGCCGCCCCCCCGAGCGCCGCCACCCCCCGGCCCCGTAAGCCTATCGCCCGTTTGGACGCCACCACCTACCGCCCCCCGCATCTGCGCCCCGGCGTCGGCGTGCTCGCCAAACTGCTAGAGAAGCCCGACCCCTCTTCGCTCCACAGAAGAGCCGACGAATATAAACCGCCGCAGGAACAACTAGTCACTGTACAGAGTTCCAAAGAACTCGACTACTATAAGAAAGATGGACACGATCAGCGAGATTCGGAAGGACTAGTTGAAGAGCAACAGCAGTTGCACGGACAGCAACAAATATATCATCAACAGCAGCCAGAACAAGTCTTCTATCAGCAGACAGGACAATCTCCACAGCATCAAAACAATAATTATCAACCACAGAATCAGGAGCAACCGATCTATTACCGACCAGTACAACAGCAACAGACGGAAGATCATTACTATCAACAGCAGGGGACTCATCAGCAGCATGCACAGAGCTATCAACAGCAACAGCCTTATTATCAGCAGCTGGACTCGCTCCAACAGCAGTATGAGCAGCAGAGAGCGTACCTACAATTTCTGCGACAGAAAGTACAAGAAGATGAACCCTCGCAGTACCGCCTGCTGCCCTATAATTCAGGAAAATAGAAGAACCTGCCCAGAGGTGACCTTGACCCAGTTGACAGGTCAATGTCGCGACATCGCCGACGTTGTGCAATGATGCGCTCGATGCAACGGCCGCGGTTCCGCAAGCGTCGCCGCACATCACCCGCTCCTAACTCCTTTCATTCAGTTCATTCATGATTTCATTCTGTTTTACATTAGGGTCATGGTTGCTCGCATTGTCATGTCACGAACATATATTAATTGCGCTCGGCTCATATAATACGTGTTCTACTTTTAACACACAGTCTATTTTACATATCAGTACTTGGTACAATGGCACGCAGGCGGTGTGGTCTTGTACACATTTGCAAAATGACTGTCGTTAGTACCGTCCAACCTATGCAATTCTATGCATTGCCAAATTTCATTAATCGCATATTCGGTGATTTTATGTCATCGTATTTATTATAACCGTCTCCGTAACCGGCGAGCGTGTATGAGACGAACTATGAGAGTCGAGGAAGCCAGAGGGGTATGTAAGGAAAGAACCTGTTGGAACTCTGTACTCTCTGCCTACCCCGCAAGGGATCTGGCGTGAGGTTATAGATAGATAGATAGTATTTATTATATTTTATTATCGCTATCGCAGTTTATGATAGAAATTGATCACCATTTAAATCCGCCAAACTGCTTACGTATCATTGAACTTTCACGAAATAGCCGATCGCAATGAAAATATTGACATTAATTTAGCAGATAGCATTTATTTGTACAGCCGGTACTTAAACATGTTTCGTCAAATGGCCAATATAAACACATATGATTGGGCAATTTGTCGGGCGCCCTTCTAGCGCAGCCTCTCACCGTGCCGGCCTTGGCGATGCATTCGAGAGGATTCTCCCACGCCTCGTGCGAGCGTGACTCCGAGCGCCGACCACGGACACCGCGACAAGTGCCCTCGCACACGAGATAGCACCACTACTTTACACTACTATTGGTCGGATTGAAATTAGCTTTGTACTGATTTGCCGACTGCGTATGTATAGTCGCTAATAAAAGAGTTTATGAAAATCTTACCTAATAAAGTTTAATTACTCTATTTTTATCGATAAGGAGTAGTGACGGATGGATTAACATGTTTATGTCACATGTGAAATTTCATAGACATCATCATTCACTCACCTGCTAAAAGGTGTTATGATGTCATATCAAGCGTGATTTGTAGCTTGCAAAGTAGTAGCTGCGACGGATGAAAAATAATTTTATATGATTTTTCACATACTTATGTAAACATTTTCATGGATTCACTTATATCATCGTTTATCAGATGAAGCATCATTGTCTGTTAAATGTCACATGTGAGATAACTGAAATAAAAATGTTAGCATCGCGGAACATTAAAGCGACACAAGCGATTTATAGTATCTTTAAGTGCACAATATGTCTTGCATAACGATCAGTTAACTTTGAATTGTTGGGAGAATGCGACGCTTTTACTGCGGGGAATATGCTTTAGTCATGTAAAATTGCTTTAATTTTTTTATTTTTTTAAATGTAGCCCCACACTAGGATTTATTCCTGTGTCGTGGGTACGTTTACAAATATGAAAATTTACATACACAAATACCCAGACCGAAATAAATAATTGTGGATCACACAAAGATTTGTCCCGTGCAGGAATCGGACCCGCGACTGTTAGACACAGAGGGCGGAGCGGATTAAGCTCTTAACCACTGCGCTAAATCGTCCGTGCAATACTCGGTACTAAATTTGTGATCAAATTGCAGAGTTATACAGTTAACGTATGAAATGATTTTACAGATCCATTCCATGAAATAAAACTATTTTACGGATTTTATCGCGGTTTATTTTTTTATTTTTAGTTCCCGACGTTTCGAGTGCTTTGCAGCACCCATGGTCACGGGAGGGACTGAGGTGTTAGACGTCCAATAGGCATAGTTGTTCCGAGGTACCCTCAAACTTCTTAATTATTTTTGTTGTTGTTGGTCCGATCTACGCAGAATGAGCTCACGGTGTCTTGAGGTCTTGCAGTGTTATGCTTGGTTTTGGATTTGATTATATTAATTACCGGATCCCAAGACGATGGAAGCACCCAGCCATCTTCTCTATTGAAATTAGGATGTTTTTTAATTTCAATAGCCTCGCGAACCATCCTTGGTAGGAATCGGTGTTCTTTCACGAGGATTTGTGGTCTATCAAATCTGATGTTATGGCGGGTGCGGTCAAGGACATGTTCACAGACTGCAGACTTCTTTGAGCGACGGTGTTTTAGGTCAGCTATGTGTTCTTTAACCCGAGTTTTTACCGGTCTTTTTGTTTGTCCTATATAAGAGAGACCACATTCACAATCAAGCTTGTAAACTCCCGCATCTTGTAGAGGGATCTGACACTTGACAGAT
Organism: Phalera bucephala; assembly: GCA_905147815.2. NCBI lineage: Eukaryota > Metazoa > Arthropoda > Insecta > Lepidoptera > Notodontidae > Phalera > Phalera bucephala. The sequence continues at coordinate 21,965,917 of LR990630.1, read as the reverse complement.
GGTAAAAATTGACTGATCTTCTTCGGCGGCTTAAAAAATGTTTTAATCGAAGCACGCTTCAAGATGTAGCCAATCTTGTCCGTGACTCCTCTCATGTAAGGTAGTACAGCAGGGAGACGCTCAACTGTGGCTGGTTTCACTCGGTCACTGTGACGTTGGCGTGGGACTCGAAGCTTATTGTCGTGCAGGACTTGCTTGACATGTTGAAGCTCGGCAGCCAGATGTTTCTTGTCACAGATCCCTTGTGCTCTCTGAAACAAAGATTTACCCACGGTAGCTAACTGTGTTGGATGGTGGTGAGATTCACCGTTCAAGTACCTATCAGTATGGGTCTTTTTACGATAAACCGTATGGCTTAAGGTGTTGTTAGGGTTACGGATTACTAACACATCTAGGAAAGCTAGGGAATTATTTGCCTCCAACTCCATTGTAAACTGAATTTTAGGGTTAATGGAGTTAAGATGATTTAGGAATACATGAATTTTGTCAGATGGTAATATTGTGAAAGTATCATCTACGTACCGCTTGTAGAAACTTGGCTTTACAGGTGAGGTACGAAGGGCTGTCTCCTCAAAGTCTTCCATGAATATATCGGCAACAATGGGAGATACAGGGGAGCCCATCGCCACGCCATCTACTTGCTTGTAGAACTGCTCCTTCCACAATAAGTCAATAAATCAGTCAATTTTTACCATCTGTCAAGTGTCAGATCCCTCTACAAGATGCGGGAGTTTACAAGCTTGATTGTGAATGTGGTCTCTCTTATATAGGACAAACAAAAAGACCGGTAAAAACTCGGGTTAAAGAACACATAGCTGACCTAAAACACCGTCGCTCAAAGAAGTCTGCAGTCTGTGAACATGTCCTTGACCGCACCCGCCATAACATCAGATTTGATAGACCACAAATCCTCGTGAAAGAACACCGATTCCTACCAAGGATGGTTCGCGAGGCTATTGAAATTAAAAAACATCCTAATTTCAATAGAGAAGATGGCTGGGTGCTTCCATCGTCTTGGGATCCGGTAATTAATATAATCAAATCCAAAACCAAGCATAACACTGCAAGACCTCAAGACACCGTGAGCTCATTCTGCGTAGATCGGACCAACAACAACAAAAATAATTAAGAAGTTTGAGGGTACCTCGGAACAACTATGCCTATTGGACGTCTAACACCTCAGTCCCTCCCGTGACCATGGGTGCTGCAAAGCACTCGAAACGTCGGGAACTAAAAATAAAAAAATAAACCGCGATAAAATCCGTAAAATAGTTTTATTTCATGTGTAATATTCGCGTAAATCTAAGAACTCAATAGATCCATTCCAGTTTCCACTATTTATGTTACTACATTGTTGAATATTATGTTAATGTAAGTATGTAACGGCGCTTATAGATAGCAGCTAACCTCTCTATTTAATCAGCATGAAAATTAATGTAAAGGTATGGCGTAGTTTAAATTACTGCCACATTTTAAATTCATTTTTATTGCGTCCTGTTTGCGTAAAACCTTTAATTTAGGTACATACTTTGTGTACTTGTTGAGCAAGTAAAGCAAGTATTTCAAGGTAAAGAAAACTGCCGTAAAGTCACAGGATAGTTAGCAGACAATGAACAAACGTATATTGTTTTGGTTCTTTGCGGTGCGAGGTTGCTCGCATAGCGGTTGGTTTGTTTACAACAGGGCTAGCACAGGCGGTGCAACAAGGCACATTATATCATGGGTTTGGTCGCCTTAGGCGTCAGATAGCTGTTTTGTCATAGCGTGTCGTGACTAAAATTGGACGCAAGAAACCTCGTTTCAAGAATTGTATTCTATTGATTTATATACAAGGCTATATTGCGTATAAAACTAGAATAACTTATCGTCAACATTTTGTCTCAGTCGAGAAAAGTCTTGCCACCCGTGGTAGCCCTGCAGCAACGCAAGGACAGCGCCAGCGCAGCGCCTCGCGTGTGTAACCCCAACCATTCCCGTTCTGCGTCCGCGGAGGCCATCGCCCATTCTGGCATTAATGTCTGGGCTTTTTAGAGCCATGAGAAGCATTTTTAAGAAAAAATGCCATTTTAACATTTTTATACGTACTTGCTATTTATCTATTTTCCATCTTCAGCCAAAAGACGTCCACCAGAGGACGAAGGCCTTCCCTGAAACCACAAGGACCGGCTGTTTACTATTTTCATGAAATCCACACTTCATATGCTTATATTTTTTACATATTAGTCGCTTTCATTAAAAAATATTTTTCCTTTGCATGCTTATTATCTCATCGGAGAGCTGAGTAGGGCCATTAACTGCGGATATGGTATTCTTTGTGCTAAAATAATAAGCTAAAATGTTTCATCATCACCATCATTTACCATCATTAAGGCGCATAAGTCTCTTTCTACTCGTATCAACCGTATCTCTCCTAATTCTTGTTATGTGAGATTTCGTCATCAGTCGAAAGACTACTGCAGGACAAATGCGTCCCCCAGAGATCATTACGTGGACTGAGTCTGTGCTGTTCCCATCCAGCGTTTACTCGCGACCTTCGCCAGGCTGTGTGAGATTTAAAGTGACGATAAAACAATTAAGATACCTGCTGTAAGCTTTTGAATTTGAAAAGTTCTTTTGATCGCCTTGTGAGTAATAATATCAGCCTATACTGCCCACTGCTGGGCAAAGGCCTTCTCTCACAAATTGAGGTGAGAGAGATTGGGTCATACTCCACCACGCGGACCCAGTGCGGATTGGTGGAGGCAGGTTTGTGGCCACCTGCTGTTGGAACTTATCAAGCCACCTTTAAGGCTTCCAACTTGGCTTAACGACTACCACATTAAGTGGTAACCGGGACCAACGGCTTAACGTGCCTTCCGAAGCACGGAGACGCTCGAATATGAAATGCCACAAACGGTCACCCATCTCAGGCCGACCGAGTCGAACGCTGCATAACCTTGGTGATCGGTAAGAACACCGCGGTCGCACAGCGCTACGAGCGCCTCCTGAGTGCCTGCTTTAAAACAAACTAGGAACATGTAAACACAAAGATCATTGACTAGTTTTTTAATGTTGCAAAAAGTACTAACATCACACGTTCGTGACTAGACTTTTTCGATCACCATGTTATAACTTAACACTAATTCTACGTTTATATTAGTAATAATTGCGTCTTGCATCGAGCGGCGAACGAGCCAGTAATAATTATTAGTTAAGTTGCCAGTTGTTTAGTGCCACCCACGTGTTTTAACTTTGTTACGTTAAGTTTAGCTGGAGTTTCTTTTACGGAATACCACCATTGTAATATTTGAGCACATTTGCGCGATACCTATCTATCTCCAGCAGAAAGGCGTGTATCGCCGGGCAGAAGCCTCCCTCTTTAATAAAATAGTTGCTATTTTAGAGAAATTGTGCTCAAACCAACTTGTATTTAATAAGTATTAGCGTGAAACGAACTCCAGCTTTTATACATAAGGATATCATGTTTCTTTTATATCTGATTCTTATTATTGTAATAAGTCATAGCGTAGTACTACATAGGCATAAGACAAATTCGAATCATTCGTGATCTGTCGTCGAAACTGAGTTCTAATAAATAATTATGACTACTCGCCAAGAGAGGGTGACGAAGGCGTACTTTATATACCCACATTACCGATGATGTTAGGCTCTAACGAAATACGGGGTGAGAAGAATTATTTGATAAATACAGTGCAGATTCGAACCAAAGACCTTACGATCGCTACCTTCACTACGCACCACTAGACCAACGAGGCAGTCATTTGTAAAATGAACATTTCGTGCTGGACAAATGTTTGCAAACTGCTCAAGAATCTGATAGTTTTCCCTCAAGGTGTTGTCTGAGTGAATAGAAGTCAAGTTGGCGCCGCGCGGGTAACGCAAGTGGTTTGATAACGAATACCTTTCGATGAGATTTGCGAGAACACTTGGCTGGATTAGTATTTGATGTAAACGAGTAATTTTATTTTAAAAAAACAGGTACCTAACCTGAACATTCGAGTATTCCTATCGTATTATCTGAAAGGCAAGTTAAAAAATCTCCGTAATCGGCGGGCGTGTAGATGACGGATTATGAGGTATGCGTCATGCCCGGTGTGACGAGAATACTCTCACCCAATATTGATTGGGACTGCACATCGTCGACGAAAAGTGGGTGTACTAATTACACTTCTGCTAACAGCGCTTGGGGAGTACAGGCGTGACGGTGTTTATATATATTCAGTAAATATTTTTCGCACGCAGTCGGAGCTTTTGTGTTTTCAATAAGTTGTTCTTGATAATTAAAGATGGTGGTTGTTTTAAAATTAATGTATAGTGTGAAAGGTGCACAAAATACTCAGTACAAAGTACCTAACTGTGATAGCCCGAGGTGGCCGTGGTGCGGCGCGCGGTGTGCGATACTAAATACACTACAGTAATTACTTAAATTATAATGTATGTGTGTATTATGGAGTGGATATTTTGAATCAGAAGCAAATTACTTACATACAGATATTAAATACAAGTGTTTTTATGGGGTATACTAGTTTGCCACATAAATGAACCACTTTTTAAAGGGAAGCCGACTTCAAAAAGCAAACGCAATATACTATAGAAATATATATATACTATAGTAAGGTATCTACAGGGTTGACATAACACCCATAATAACTCAATCTACACATTCGTACTGTTTGTCGTTAAGGAGTCCCGTGGTGTGTCTCCAAAGTCTAGGGTTCAGTATCAATAAAATTAAAATGGGAGCATTTCGGCCAATACAAAAAAAAAGATGATCATAATTAGTTTATAAACAAAGAAGTTATAAGAAAACACAAACAAATTGTGCACCTTATCTTTTTTTAAAGTTGCTTATTATTTTGCTTAGTTCTATAGTAGGGTACCTATAGGATTGACGTAATACCCATAATAACTCAATCTACACATTGGTATTGTTTGTTGTTAAGGAGTTCCCTAGTGTTTCTTCAAAGTCCAAGGTGCAATCCCAATGAAATTAAAATGGGACTTTACCCTTTGGAGCGATGCCAGACCCAGCGCAAAAGTAATAATCGTCGTAAAAATCGGTTCACAATTGACAAAAATATCGGTGAACATACATAAAAAAATAAATACAGACAAACATAGAACCTCCCTTTTTGAAGTCGGTTAAACACGTATATTTTATGCAAAATATGAAAATAAAGTTGATAAAGTTTGTAAGTTTGTATGCCTTTTTATGACTGAATATTTTAAGCAATGAGAACTTGGGTCCATTGGTTCGAATTCAGCCGACCCACTTTCATCGGTATCTATTGATTATTAAATTTTTTGGGTTCCGTACGCCCAAAGAAAAGTGATTGAAGGCAAAACAAATAGGTTATAGTGTCGTTGTCAAGAAAATGTGCTAGCATATCAACTCAATAACGTTATGCTAACGTCAATATGTTCGTGCGAAGCTCTTTGTACACTTATATGATCACCCTTATATCTGTTTTTCTGTCGCGCGCAAAAATACAGTTTTATTTTTGGAAAAGTCGTAGAAGTCTGAAATTTAGCGAAGCGTGTGATGTCGGTTTTCAGAAAAGTAACTGTAACAGGTAACGAGACAGACAGTCAACACCAACATCTATTCGTACAGAATCCTTTTTACGCGAGTCCGACTCGCACTTATCTCGTTATTACGACATAAATTACGTACGATTAATATATATTTTGAGTTTATGGGGCCGGAGAAATAGTGTTTAACATACGGAAGATATTTTGGATAATTTATTCTACTTGCTCTAAAATGTAAATTCAGCGTGCTTTAACAAAATATTCTTATTCGGCTAATCTTTAAGATTTTGAAAGTTCAAATCCACTTACACTCTGTGTCTGTGCAGAATGTTATATAATATTTACTCGCTTCTAATTCTATTTTTAATATAGAATAGAGATTACGAATACAAAGAAATTCATCGCTTTGGGAATCAGTCATTTGTTGCGTAAAAATGGTTAACACTCGTTTAGAATATGAAATGTTATTTTGTTCACAAACGCTAATCTTCGTATGATGCAAATGCCTGCAATTAGTTCTACGCTATTATGGTAATGAATAGATGTTTGTGTTAAAAACGATTCAAAATATTTCTTCTAAAGACACATCACATTTTCGGAAAATAATGCGAAATATATTTTAAAATAACTGCATGTGTCACCGACATGAATACGTTTTCAGAAATGTAGGAAGTAATTTTCTATTTTTACATCGAGATAGTTTATATTAAGAAGTTGTATTTCAGGTTGTTTTTTTTTTCTACATAATAAGCATCATGAAATAATAAATAAAGCCTGCCAAATAATATCTGTTGTTTTTCATTTTTATATCTTAATACATAACTTGTAATAATTCATAACGCATGCAACTTTAATTTATAGAGGCAGGAGGGTGAGACCTTGGCCCAGCAGTGGGATATAATCATAATATAATTATATCAGCCTATACTGCCCACTGCTGGACAAACGCCTTTTCTCACAAATCGGGGTGAGAGAGATTAGGTCATATTTCACCACGCGGACCCAGTGCGGATTGATGGAGGCACCTGCTGTTGGAACATATCAAGCCGCCTTTTAAGGCTTCCAACTCGGCTACCACATTAAGTGGTAACCGGGACCATCGGCTAAGCGTGCATTCCGAAGCACAGAGACGCTCGAATATGAAAATGCCACAAACGGTCACCCATCTCGGGCCGACCGAGTCGAACGCTGCTTAACCTTGGTAATCGGTGACAACACCGCGGTCGCACAGCGCTACGAGCGCAGTGGGATACAAGAGGTTATTAAAATGCATTAAACAATTGCTTCTTTGCGTGATTTTACCGTTATTACATTCGAATGAAGTTTATATTTATAGACCAATATAATATTAACAGAAAGACTTCGGTATAAGTTATATGCTACATTGGTATTGGTTAATAAGTTAGATAACTATAAACAGCGGTTGATAAATATAGGTAAACGCATAATAATGTGATTATTGTATATGCCATTTAAATATTGAACTAGAATAAAGCTAATGTAAGCATTAAGGAGTGTTGCATATTTTGTGCTGTTTATATAATGTTGTCTATAAAACATGTGGTAATACATTGATAAAAAAAAATAGTTGTAGCTATCATATTTGATTACTCATTATATCATAGAATTAATGTCAGAACAGATAGAATGTAAAAGTAGACAGATAAAGGTACAGGAGAAGACGTATCTTACCATGATCAAATAGACCGTATCGTATCTGAAGGGAAAGTAAAGGGCGTGTGTGAAAAGAATTACGAGAGCGAAGGAAGCGGGAGGTCTGTAAGGAAAGTACCTGTTGGAACTTTATACTCATTGTCTACCCTGCAAGGAATGTGGCGTGATAATAGACAGATATGTCGAAAGAACTAGCATGCCGGACGGCGCGGTCGCCTGAGTCTGTACCGAAGTAATGGGAAAACTACACCAAACGGACAGTGTACCGTCTGAATGCATGTTTTTTTTTAAATGTAGCCCGACACTATGTATTACAAAACATCTAGACTGAAACAAACATTTGTGGGTTACACGAATACACGAATATGACTTTTGACGCAAATTTGCATATATATATATATATATATATATATATATATATATATATATATATATATAATTCAAAATTGATAAAATATTTGGTCACGTAATTTGTTATTCTAGATATTGTTTTAATAAATGTAGACGATCGTTAATTTAGATGTTCAAATTGTACATTCATCAACAATCTTCTGTAAATAGAGCCTATTTTTGGGTGTTAAGGTTAGGTTCCCTCTTAAGTAACGTTCGGCTTTGTCGGCCTGAGATGGGTGACCATTTATGGAATTTTCATTTTCGAGAGTCTCCGTGCCTCGGAAGGCATGTTAAGCCGATGCCCTAGTTACCACGTGTAGTAGGCGTGAAGCCAAGTTGGAAGCTTTACAGGCGGCTTGATAAGCTCCAACAGCAGGTAGCAACAAATCTGCCTACACCATTTCGCATAAAAATTATTAGATGTGAGGTAGATAACCATCTAATAACGTGGGAAGTAGGAATTTTTAGGCGCCATAAGCATAAAACCTTACGTCAACAACACACACACACACACACCCTCGAGCTACAGTCGCTTGTATCAAATAACTACTACCAAGATACCGATATTTGCCGTTTGCAGCTGTCAAAACAGTGGTTAAAGGTTAGTATTTGTTACAGTCGAAGCTGAACTGTGAAGTGCTGCATGACGAGCTGGCGTTCGAGGTGCGCTGGGCGGTGGCCGGGGACAGCATCGTGCTACAGCTCGTCGCCAAACTAGGTGAGCTACCTCCACGGCATTCCAACTATTGCCTGAACACCGTTTCCTGCCTGGTTAGATAGTAGATTCCACGGAAGAACCCCTAGAGGAAGTACCATACAAGTCTTTTTACATGTTTTCCAATTCTAAGTTCACTCTTAAAATTGCCATTGATTGGTATGATGGATTCAAGTAGAGGAAGATGTGTATTGGGATGTATCGATGGAGCCATCTTATGGATGCAAGTGCACCTTTTAAGTAGGATCCATTATTTGAAATTTCTTCGCATAATGGATTTAAGCGGAGGAAAAAGTACCATCCAATAAGTAGATGCCGCGGTAAGCATAGAAATATACATACGCCTGACTCCATTCACAGAGGACGGTGAATACATGTCGTTCGGTATCTCCGGGGACCCGCGCCGCTCGCAGATGGTGGGCGGCGACGTGGCGGTGGCGTGGGTGGACAAGGCCACGCTAAAGGGCTACGCCGTGGACTACTACCTGGACGCCAAGAGTCAGTGCGCTGGAGTTAGGGGCTCCTGCCCGGACGAGAGGCTTGGGGTACGTATTCACTTTTTTAAGTTTAGTTCCTCAATTCGGTAAAACAGACCTTCAGGAGCACTATGTAGACTTCTCGTAAAGAGGATTTCTTAGAATGGAGATTTCGCAAAATGGCTATACGTACAGTCAGCAACGTAAGTCGCTTAACAATTATACTTTTTTAAATCAGTAACAGCCTTTACTTTACAAACGTTGGTGAACATTGGTAAAACCGAATTTTTAGCAATATACTCGTATTGAAATATATTTAGACCAACAAAAATAATGGATTTAATGCAAAATTAAAGTGTGCAACGGAGTTCAAAAACTGAGAATGTTAGGCGACTTACGTAACAGATGCATTTTATTCTAGCAAGGGACACAAACACCAATGGGGTAACTCTTCAGGAACACTCAGTTGTCCGCCTGTCGCAGGTATCGTGTTGAATAGAAGTCTACGCTCCCTTGTTAAAGAATTGAAACTTCTAAGTAAAATTCCTTTCGTTAAATTTTTTACACTTTTTAAATATTTAAATGCAATTCAAAGTAATGGTTATTTAAACTCACTCATCGAAACCTTTGGGGTACTTTCAGTTGACTAAAGATCATGAAAGGTTAGGTTTTTTAGTGCAATTAAATGTCGTAATCCGAGAATTGTTAATTTGTAATTATATCAATAAAAATAAATAAAAATAAATAAATCACAGAAAAGATCCTAGAATTCGACGAACAGTAAAAAATTGCGCTGTAGAAGTATAAAATAGCCAACGGGTTCATTTCTATAACGTTAATTTATTGATGCTACTATCTTTTGGTCACTGCAGCGCATAAATTCCCTCCATTTTGAGCTTTTTATCATACTCTTGCGCCAGTCTACTTCAAGAATACCGACGAATCCTTCAGACCGTCACTAATATTTCGTTAGAATTTTGCTTTGTTATCACCATTTGTATTAGGTATTTAAAAGCCATAACTTCGATTAAAAATAAAGTGCTCATATAATCTTTAAGTCTATTGGTAAACTGGAAATCTATAAAATAAATAATATTTTTTAGCTAAAACTTTACTGTCTTGTAGGACTTATTTTTTCCAAACTTGTAAAGTTTGGAAATAATAAAAAATCTGAGTAGTTTGCGGTTATAATAATGCTCCAGAACTCTTAATAACGACCGGCAACTTTTACAAGTTTTTTATAATATAACAATCTTAACAACTATACTTGAGACCGTGATCCTCGGTGTTCTTATTCGAATACCGACAGCTTTATGTAATGACTAAACAGTTGCGGCGACGTTCTTTAAATTAATAATGAATCATTGCACAAAACAAACTACGACAAAATTTATAGTATTAATTATTTTTTTTAAAGAACGGAACTCCACCTAAGGATTTATTGCTGTGTCGTGAGTGCGTTTAAAACATGAAAATTCACATACACAAATACCCAGGTCGAAATAAATAAATGTGCGGGAATCGAACCCGCGACTATTAGACACAGTAGGCGGAATGACTTAGGCTCTTAACCACTGCGCTAAATCGTCCATCTAACATTGAAATAATAAAAAACTTCCAAGTATGAATCCGGAGTCTGGGCACAAGCCCGGTATATGGCAATAGGCTCGCCCCCTGGGTGTACTCAGGTACACCTCTGCCACCCCCGCTTAGGGAATATAGGCGTGACGGTGTGTGTTATTTAATTCTTTATGGACTTACGTACAGAGGCGGACTTAATGCTTGAGGCATTTTCTGCCAAGGTACCTTGAGGTAATGTGGAAATAGCTGTGGTAGGTGCGAAAAAAACGAGTTAAAAAACAAGGAAGAGAATATTAAAAAACAAAAAAATATAAATTGCAGACGAACTAAAACAAAAGAAAATTTCAAAAATAAAACTAAATACATACCTATAATGAAATATATATGTTATACATAACTATGGTAGTTATATACATAAAATATCACACACATATACGTACTTACGTAATTATACTATATATGAACCAGAACGTTTGATATAGTGACATAAAACTGTTAACATTTAGAGGAATCTGGTGTACGGTAAAATTATTGAACGGAGAATGCGCGTGAAGTCCGATGGAATGTTGTGCGAGGCACAAGGGGGTTTCAGGTCTGGAAGAGGATGTTCGGATCAAGTCTTCTCCCTCCGCAACATCGTAGAGAAGCATCTGGCAGTGGGCCGGAAGGTTTTCTGCGGTTTTGTAGATCTGGAGAAGGCATTTGACAGAGTTGTGCGAAAGAGACTTTGGGACATTTTGTCAGAGTATGGTATAGATGGCACTCTGTTGCGAGCCGTCCAGTCCACTTATGTGGACTGCAAGGCATGCGTACGGGTGGGTGGTAACAGGTCACTCTGGTTTGACGTTAAAATCGGCGTCAAGCAGGGTTGCGTGTTGTCCGCTAGACTGTTTATAATATATCTGGACAAAAGTCTTCAAAGACTGAAAGCGATGAATGAAGGTGTACAAATGGGTGACTTAGTGGTAAACCATCTACTTTATGCAGATGACGCGGTTTTAATAGCGCCAACAGCCACTGATCTGCAAACACTAGTCACAGTTATGAAAAACGACTGCATGATCAATGGCTTACACTTGAATGTGAAGAAAACCAAGATTATGGTTTTTGAAAGGGAAGAAACCAGAACGAATGTAAAGATTGTGGTTGGTAACGATGTGCTGGAGCAAGTGAATGAGTTTGTATATCTTGGATGCGCCTTCAGTAAGGATGGGAAATACACCGCTGACATAGAGAGAAGAGTGAGTGCAGGGAACAGAGTGAATGGTGCGATGGGAAAGCTACTCGGGAGCCGGCACTTAAGCCATAAGGCGCAGCTGGCCATACATAACGGAGTTCTTGTCCCAACGCTGTTATATGGTAGCGAGAGCTAGGTATGTAAGAAGGAGAATGAAAGTAGGATAAATGCGGTAGAAATGCGAGCTCTGCGGAAGATGTGCGGAGTGAAGCTGACCGACCGCATTAGCAACAGCATAGTAAGACAGCGAGTAGGTATGAAAGATAGTATCGGTGTAAAGATGAGAAAGGGTATGCTCCGTTGGTTCGGGCATATAGAAAGAATGCCAGAGGAAAGAATGACAAAACAGATATACAATGTGAAAGTGGAAGGATGCAGGTACCGGGGAAGACCTAGACTATCTTACCACGACCAAATAAACCGAGTCTTATCTGATGGAAAAGTCAAGAGTCTCCGTAACCGGCGAGCGTGTATGAGACGAACTATGAGAGTCGAGGAAGCCAGAGAGGTATGTAAGGAAAGAACCTGTTGGAACTCTGTACTCTCTGCCTACCCCGCAAGGGATCTGGCGTGAGGTTATAGATAGATAGATAGATAGGAATCTGGCAAAATTTTGTGCTGCACTTTTTTTTAAAAAGAGAGTCGATTGGTAGTCGTCCTGAGTTCCTGGAGCCATAAAAGGATAGATAGGACACAAGAGTGAATGGAATTATTGTGTGCGCAGGAGAAGACCAACTCCATCCGGCTGCTGAACGCGGCGCTGGTGAACGGGTACTCCATCGTGACGTACCAGCGCAGCCTGCGCGCCGCCGACCAGCTGGATCGGCCCGTGCTCACCAACGCCTCGCAGCCCGTCATCTGGGCCATCGGGCCCCTCAATTCCAGGAACGAAGTCTCGTATCACCACCACTTTACTAAGGTTAGTAGTGTCTACAGCTATGACTATCTCGTTCGTCTAGTGGTCAAGCGCATCGCTTAGTGATCACGAGGTCCTGGGTTCAAATCCTAGGTCGGACAAATAAAGATTTTTTTAACGAAAATTTTCTAGTATGAGTCCGGAGTTTGAAATTGTGCCCGTTATGGCTATAGGCTCGCTCCCTATTACATGGGACCTAACATCGTCGGCGAAAAGCGGATGTACTCAGTACACCCCTGGCTCCCCCGCTTGGGGATATAGGCGTGCCGGGGTTTAAAGTTATGGACTAAGTGCTTGCTTTCCCCTCACGTGCTATTACTATGGCGGAGTACTGAGTACATCTGAACGATATATCAACTGGCTTTCCTCTATTTATATAAGATTTTAATCTATCTGACGGCCAAGGTCACAGTCCGGAAAACCGGATTTTTGGGTGTACACACACACAGTACACCTTTGCCCCCCAGATTTGGGGAACGTCACAGTGTTTATTATATATTTATATATTTGTGTTTGTGAATTTTCATGTTTGTAAACGTACCCACGTTATGTGTTAATTTTGTGACTTTATCTTGATGCAGGGTGATAAGTTCCTAGAGTTTGGACGCCCCCCCGTTTGGAACTGTCCTATGCCAGAAGGGGAAGGGGAAGAGGATCAACCGCAAGAAACGCAGAAGGAAACTGTCAAACCTACTAGACAGGATGTGGTAAGTATACTAATTATAGTGTAGAATATTAAACATAATGGCAATAGGTTCACCCCCTATTACGTAGGATCTAACATCGTCGCCGCAAAGTGGGTGTACACCTATGCCCCCCTTGCTTAGGGCCGCGTTACCCTGATCGAATAGATCTGGGTATTTTGATAGATGGGTTAAAAGTCTTTGACACTATGATGGGAGACTAGGTGGGGAATTTTAAGAAAGAATCTGTTGTTTAACCGTAATCCGTAATCTTGACGAATTCTACAAGAAATTTTACTTAATTATAGATAGATAAAGAAATAACTAGATTTTTTGGAATTTTGGATTTAGTTCCTCCGACTGCAGTATAATTTTAACAACAAAATAATAATCCTGATAATCAAGAGTCTCAGTAACGCGCGGAGTGGAGGAAGCCAGAGTATGCAAGGAAAGAACCTATTGGGCCTCCGTACTCTATCTCTGCCTATCCCGCAAGGGATTTGGCGTGATGATATAGATAGATAGATAAAATTATAATCAAAACCCTATTTTAAATGATGGACAGTGGTATTTTAGCCACATTTTTTTTAAATTTATTTCTTCGTCGTTCTAACAACAAAAAATTCGCAATTCCTTTCTCGGACATCCTAATCTTCAGTTTCAGTCGTAGCTTAGGCAATATACTAACAATCACCTACTTCCAGGTGATTAAGCCAAACCCGGTGCCGACGCCTAAGCCCGTGGCCAAGGTGACCCCTTGGGACATCCCCTCCATCCAGTGCTACGAGCCCCCGGACGGCGTGTTCTACGCGCAGATGGGACCCACCGGCGGCAAGCAGGGGTACTCTGCCATTACTGGTGAGTGGTGAGGAAGAGAAAAGTGTACCTCGGAGCTGCTCACTCTAACCCAATCTATACATTAGAAAATGTCAATAGTAACAATATATTAAATACCCCGCAAGGAAGCTGACGTGATGGTCTTGATAGAGAACAATAAACAATTTTGCTCTAAACCTGACTAAAATAACCGTATGGTAATGGTTTCCATCCTCGTATGGAATACACCTTTGTGGGTCTCACAAATACTTATTTCTGGTATTAGTCTGGGTGTTTGTGTGTGATATTCATGTGTAGACGCGCCCAAGACACAGGGACAATTTTTAGTGTGAGGCAAAGATAAAAAAAAACAATAACGCAACAGGCTACTAAGTTTTTGATTTGGGTACACTTGGCTAATCGCAATTATATGGTCCTCAACCTAGCCTAGCCTTTTACGTCGTCCACAATAACTAAGAGTGGCGCTATCATATAAGCCAGAGACGTAGATTTTAGCAGTTTTGGCACAACACTCGCATACGATCACACCCCAGCATACACTAACACACACACACACACACACACACACACATGCTGATACAAAAAAGTATATCTATCTATCTATATCTATCTATATCATCACGCCAGCTCCCTCGCGGGGTAGGCAGAGAGTACAGAGTTCCACAGAGTTCTTTCCTTACATACCTCTCTGGCTTTCTCCACTCTCATAGTTCGTCTCATACACACTCACCGGTTACGGAGACTCTTGATTTGCCCTTCAGTTAAGACACGGTCTATTTGGTCAAGGTAAGATAGTCTAGGTCTTCCCCGGCACCTACATCCTTCCACTTTCGCATTGTATATCTGTTTTGTCATTCTTTCTTCTGGCATCCTTTCTATATGCCCGAACCAACGGAGCATACCCTTTCTCATCTTTACACCGATACTATCTTTCATACCTACTCGCTTTCTTACTACGCTGTTGCGAATACGGTCGGTCAGCGTGACTCCGCATATCTTCCGCAGAGATCGCATTTCGACCGCGTTTATCCTGCTTTCGTTCTCCTTCTTACATACCCAACTCTCACTGCCATATAACAGTGTTGGGACAAGCACTCCGTTATGCATTGCCAGCTGCGCCTTTTGGCTTAAGTGCCGGCTCCCAAGTAGCCTTCCTATCGCACCATTCACTCTATTACCTGCATTCACTCTTCTTTCTATATCAGCGGTGTATTTCCCATCCTTACTGAAGGCGCATCCAAGATATACAAACTCATTCACTTGCTCCAGCACATCGTTACCAACCACAATCCTTGCATTCGTTCTGGTTTCTTCCCGTTCAAAGACCATAATTTTGGTTTTCTTCACATTCAAATGTAAGCCATTGTTCATGCAGTCGTCTCTCATAACTGTGACTAGTGTATGCAGATCAGTGGCTGAAAAGTATATCTATATTTTCATACGTGAAGCAAAAACTTTGTACACCTTTTTACGAAAATTTCGCGGACAGAGGAGTATGAAATTTCCCACAATTATAGTTTGTATAGAGACGGAGTGCAGAATGCTAATATTTTTTAAAATTATGCATAAAACATACATTAAATCCAGAAAACATTACACACATTACCATGTATTTGACACAATACACGTCAAATTGATGTTTGTCTTCAATATTATTTGTCTATAGTCTTACTGATTGTCAAACATAACCAGCAAGCGATGAAAGAGTAGGTTGAATATCGACCTATGGGCGACCACTAGTAGTAATAATAATATCAGCCTATACCGTCAAACTTATGGTCCCACTATTAGGCGAAGGCCTTCTCTCGCTGATCGAGGTGAGATAGATTAGGTCATAGTCCATCACGATTTTCACTTCAAAATGTATGCACCAATACTATTCAAATGCTGCTTTTCAAAATGCTCATGCAGGTCACGTGGGCTGGGGCATATCGTGGTACATCAACGGGCTGCTGATCCCGGAGATCAACGTGGTCCGCGGGCGCAAGTACACGTTCGTGGTGGAGGGCGGCTCCGACCCAGGCGTGCCGGCGCGCTACCACCCCTTCTACATCACCAACGACCCCGTCGGGGGCTACTACCATAAGACCGACGCCGAGAAGAAGGTACGAAGATTATGCCACGGTAAATATGTAAACAGTCAGCTTCTCGGAAGTGTTCGGCGGCGTAGCTCGCGGCTGTGTGCCTGATTCTTATTCCGACCGCTAGTTCTGAGATTCTAGACTGTTTACAAATGTTAACTGTGGTTATAACCGTCTATCGCTATATTATTTATAGATAGATATAGATATCTAGATTGAAAGTGTCCGTCCGATAAATATTTCGAATCGACTATAGCCAACGTGAGGTCGCGTTCAAATTGTACAATTTGCTATAATTTCATTATAATGTCAAACTAATTCCTGCAATTGATGGCCACAAGTACATTTGTCCGAACGCGGCCGCGGCCATTTATTGGCAGTTGTTTTGTTCGTGATTCATGGTCTAGTACGAATTATATGTAGACGTCGATGTGGGTCATCACAGTACAGAAATCCTAACAATAAGACACTACAAGTATATAGCGCACGCTTCGCCACACATGCCCACCTTAAAAGGAATAAATACAGGCACACAGATATCCAAATTATTGCTGTAAAAAATATTTTCCGAACACCAACTGTACCCACCGTTTCGCATATATTGGCCCGCGCCGTCCTGAAGAACTGTGTGCTCAGTTGCTCACATGTTGGCTAGGGTCGTAACGATTTGTATGGTTGGTACAATAGCGGACACAAGGCCCGGTCACATTGCGGGCGCGCCTCGAGCCAAAGAGTAATAGGTATACATACATGGACCCAGAACTAAAATACAAACATTTATTTATTCATTAAGAACAATAAACTCGGATGATTGAGTCGGAAAGGAGTGACCATTGAAATGAAATTTTAAACTAAATACGTATTTTGAATATAATAGCTTGTTCTTAAAAATATTATATTAGTTAATAATAATAATATTAGTTTAACCCGAGTACTTTAGAGAGTCGGTCGGGGCCCACAACTCAGCGTGTCTTCGTCGGTGGAAACCGAAGGGTGCCGGACTTTCGGCTCTGCCTTGCCTTAATTGGCCGTCCAGAGAGAAGCCGTGAAAACTATATCGACGTAGTAAGATAATTCATTCCTACGTCGATATACTCCAGGGGTGGAAGTGTTAAAGGGTATAACGCCGCGAGTAACGTCGGAGAAAGCGCAGCATACCTCTCAACACCCCTGAGCCGCTCACACCGGTGTTGTCCTCAGTTCACTTATGAAAACCATTTTCAGGCCCGTCTAGTGAGTACCGAATCACCGTCTGCCACGGGTAGTTAGGTCTCACTAATTATGACCGGTGTCCGTCCCCTTTGAAGTAGTCCAGTATTTGTCCATAAGATCTCATTTGCATAGCCCTTGTTTTCTGTCCGTAATTTAGAATAGTACTTGCGCCTGCCGGGGTCAGTTCGGTGGTTATGTTTCTTCACTTTTAGGAAGTGATCTCAGCAGGTGACTTACATAGCATTAACTTCTCGCAAAGAGCCTCTACGTTTTAGACCCATGTCTTCATGCAAGCCTTTCAAAAGTCCGGGTGAAGCCCGTGAATCTCATCGAGATACAAATAATAATAATGCTGGATGTTTGTTATTCAATCACGCGAAAATAACTGAACGAATTTGGATAAATTTGGCACATACATAGTTTATTACCTGGATTAACATTTAAGATACATTGAATTTTAATCCTGAAAATATGTGAGGTTCCTGACTAAAGTCGACGCGGACGAAATCAGAAACTTGTATAATAAGGCTAAATTCTAAGTTTATAATCATTTGAATTTACAAAACTAACAAACGGCATTAACTCCAGGGCGTAGAAATCTACGCAGGAGTGCGTCGCTCGCGCACGGGAGAGCTGACGCCTACGGGCGTCGGCCGGCTCTGCAACTGGACGCCCGATACGGAGGGACCGGAGGCCGACGACTACCCGAGCTTCGGAGCTTACCAGCGCTCGCTCACCCTTGTGTGCGAAGAGGGTAACCCCGGTGTCGTCACCTGGATACCAGACAAGAAAACACCGGACACTGTCTACTATCAGGTATTGTTCATGTCAAGGAACATTAAGCTCAGGAAGCTAACTGAAACTGTAGGATCTGTAGACGTTGAAAACACTCTGAGATTTAAAAATCATCTTTATCCTATTCTATGCAATACTTCTGTTAAAGAAACAAACCGAATCATTATCGCTGGCAAAGTCACATGATGACAAAATTGATCGAATTTTCGGGATGAAAGTATCTCTACTGTCTATGAATGAAACTTGGTCCTGTAGTATGAATAGTTAAGGACATGCTTTAAAGACTGAAACAAAAAGCACAATAAAATTACGGGAAATTATCATTCCATCAGCATGCTCGCATGGCTCGCATTACCCATTGATTTAGTATTGAATAATGCATGTAACCATTTTCAACTACGTGCACATAATGGATGCCATGCTAACGTTTGTCAAAATATACTTGATCAAATTTGGGATGACTGAATGTTATAATATGTAACCAAGTCCTATTATATATATATGCATTTTGGGGATGAAAAAACAATTAAATTTAGCAAAATTATAAGTAATTACATACACAGCTTGTAAGAATATTTTGGAAAGTTAACTAAATACTTATATTTGTCTATAAATCAGCAAATAGACAGTGTGATTATACTATCGCTATCTATATCACATCTTAGAATAAATATAATCCAGAAGCCGCGTCCAGTCGTAATTGCACGCCGCGCAGTGAAGCCAGAAACTCAACAAACGTCCTGCATTCACCGTACTTCTCACCTGCGTAATGTTGGCAGCCTAGGATTACCTCTTTTTGGAATAAATGTTGATGCCATTAGAGTAGATGATGCCAAAATTGTTACGGTAACCTGTATTTTAATGCATATTAAACTCAAAAAATAGATATACTTGAACTTTTAAGGTTTGTTGTCATATAATGTCAGGAAAATATATTTTCATCATCTAAATAAAATATTAAAACCATGATGTAGTAGGTTACTATATTAATACCATTTAATAATAGAACTAATAAAGTCCAAAGCAAATAAAAGTTGGGAAAAATAAAATTGTTATACTAGCAACACTAACAAAATGGCCGCGTCTTTTACTACGACAAATGCGCTAGTTAGGTATGAAATATGATCCCATTATGTTTCTTTTTGATCTTAATAGCATTTTACAGGCAGTAAAAGTAAGCCACAAGACGGCATAATTCAATTTGAATGACTGCTTGCATGAACGTGTGACTACTTGCTTAGCAGGTTGCTTCAATTTTATGCGCGCCCGCGGGTTCTGGATCATTTTTATTCTAAGATTACATAACTCTTCATCTGTTTTATATACATGTTTACTCATCTAACATTTCAACATCGGTTCTTTTACAAAGGCGCTGGACATTCCGCATTTGCCCGCAGCAGCGGCCGGTCGCTAGCGAGTGGATAACAAACCGGCGGCAAACGCGTAACAGTCGTATGCGCAATTTCTTCATCGCCTCGTCTCCGTGTACATAACCTTTACTATCTGTTTTCTGTTTCAGCCTTCCAAGCCTACTCTGTGCATGAGATATCTCGATACCTTCTGACATGTATATTATTGGACGGTGACAGATTCAAAAGCTTATAAAATCAGCCGTCTTTTTCAAATATTAATGTTCTTTATCATTTCAGTGTTTCACTCACCGGTACCTCGGCTGGAAGATTAACGTACTGGACGAATGTGATGCGACGGAGGCCGAAGAGAGCCGGCTAGTAGAGAGCCTTGCTCTCCCCGACGATCTCCAGAGCGAGGAGTCCATACAGGTACATAGCCGAGTTACGCCCGGTGTTAACTTTTTAGATCAGCGCAAGAAGGTCCAAAAAATAATCAATACGAAAACAAATTATGACGGTTTCAGTAGCTTTAAGGGCGCGGGTGGCCTAACGGGCGAGGTGTACCCCGATTCCGAACGAACTCAGTACAATAAGGGACAGGAGCACGAATTGCCGATTACAAACGGTCAAATGAAGGAGGTGATACAAGCCGTCGAGAACTTGGAGACCCAGATGAAGGATCACATGCGAAGGAACATGTCACACGCGCCCCAGAAGTTCAGCCAGTACCAGGTCCACGAAGACGTTAACGAGATGTTTATCCCGGAGCAACCCATCAGAGAGGACGACGAGTATTTTTTCGATAGCGGGAAGTTGCCTGAAAGCTACTTGTTGCCTCCAAATCAAAAGCCTCTAACGCTACAGTCAGTATTACGGCCAGTGGGAGCAAATAAGCCGTCTGGGAACATGCGGCCTCCTTTCAGGCGACCTGCGCCCCCTGAAATAAAGTTGCGACGGCCCCCGCCGATGCACTCGAAAGGCCAAGGAGGCTATCCCTTACCATTGCCAAACCCTCACGGTCCCCATGGATTACAAAAAAAAGTACCACCTAAGATTGTGAACCGCTTACCACCAAATATGAACCGACAGCCGATGCCGGGAGTTTCACCGTTACCGGCAATTCCACCAGTAAAAACAATGACGGCGATACATCAAAAGAAACCTATGTTTAACCAAGTACCACCAAAACAACCATCTATGCTACTTAATGGTCCAGTACAGTCCATAGTTATAGGCAAACCGAATTTTAACTTCGGTCAGTTATCTCAAGGTCAGACGTTGAGTTTGGGCCAAACAGATATAGTTGTTAACCAAGTCGTGAAAAGTCAAATAGCTCTGCCAGGTGCGGGTGATGCCATTGCACAACACAGCAATATACAGACGTATCAGAACAAACCCGGACAGATAATCTTAGGAAAACCACTGGATAATCCTTCGCCTTTAGATCAACAAATGATACCGACAAAACAGTACGTCACTAGAACTCCATCGACACCACCACCAGTCTTTTATCAGCCCACGCCAAGCTTGATATTCAAAGTAAAAAATAAACAGCAAACGCAAAATGAAATGAAATCGTCGGATTTTATTGGTGAATCGACAGACGTATCTACGGTTCCACCTGCTGTAAACACAGGATTTAAGCCTGACTCTATTGTTGTCGAAAGTGGTTTTAAGCCAATCATAAGAGAACCTTTAATGGCTGCCGAAGACAGAATAGCGGAAGTAAGTGATGGTAATAATAGGCGAGAGGATACGGATGTCGAAGAAGACTATGAAGAATCACCACAACCAATTTCTAATCACGCGTATCCCAGTGATAAAATAACAGAGACATTTGAACCTATGTTCATACCCTCCCCGCCGGACCATTTAATATCAACAAATGATAGGACAAAAGAAGTTTTCCCAAGTAACCATGCCAAAGAAGACAGACCACATCCAGTATACGTTAAAACAGAGACCGAATTAAATGCACTTTTTGGTAAAAGAAATATAGAAAAGGACGTACCTAGTGACTTAGTTATGGAGTCAGATAGAATAAGCCCGCATTATTTACCTCCCGATCCCAAGTTGCCTAAAGAACACTCGCAAAAACTTACCATGAGCGAACAAACATTCACAACTTATGACGGTAAGACTGTGTCGGCGGCGACGCTGACCAGTGTTCCCGATGCAAATAAATCTACAACAAAGCTATTTTCTTCAAAACTTCCAGCTAATTCTGAGCAACTGCTAAAAATGCCACAATTTGTACCTTTTAAAGGAGAGATCCCACCCCCTGTAGCCGAAGACATAATCAAAGACGCACAAACCGCACAAAAGGCACTCCCCGCAGACTCAAGAACGACGCATTTGAAACTCGTAAACGTTCAAAAGCCTGACAGGGATATCGACTTGAAAACTGAAGCCAGTGAAAATGTCGAAGTTACCGAGAGAGTCGACGATGACGATGAAGAAGTAGAAGAATACGAAGAGGAAGATTTTGATCTGAATTCTGATAATAGGAGCAAAAGAGATACAAAAACTACACAGTTCGAGAAAGGTGAGATAGAAGAGGTACAAACAAATGGTCACAGTATGCCTAAAAATCAAATGGACTATGAAACTCTCCAGGTGGTTGCGTCTTCCGCCAAAGTGACGTTTTATTGGAAGACACACATAGTATTACTAGCGTTATGGCTAAAAATGTTATAAATTGTATTAATTTAACTTATTTATTGGAAAAAAATTAGGGCTTGCCATTTAATGCATTTCGTGTTTGATATAATTTATGGGGATACTGTGTATGGCTGTGGGACACCCGCTGGCGTCACTCCTGTGTCTTCCTCTGGGTTTGCGAGGACTGACTCTTGTTGAAGCAATCTTAATCACACCCTGTTACCACTACACACGCAAAATGCAATTCAATACTCCGTTAGTCTGTAAGGATTTTGTAAATATATTTTTTATTACTTAATAAACTAGTTTTATATTTTATTTATCTTGTTTTATTGTAAGCATCTAAAGTAAAGTA
Source organism: Phalera bucephala (assembly GCA_905147815.2). Classification (NCBI taxonomy): domain Eukaryota; kingdom Metazoa; phylum Arthropoda; class Insecta; order Lepidoptera; family Notodontidae; genus Phalera; species Phalera bucephala. Next base: position 21,943,417 of record LR990630.1, on the reverse strand, counting down.
TTCTTTGATTTGATTTTTTATTAAATTTTTGCCTATTATAATAATATCAATATCAACAAAAAACTGTCATGAAGCTAAATAATTACTACACATACATGCTAATAACTGATAAAATGCAGTCGTAGCTATATTCCCCAAGCGCTGGTGGCATAGGTTTCCGCCATACTTCGCCGACAATCATAGGCCCCGATGTAATAGGAGGAGGACCATAATAATAATATTAGCCCTGTTAAAAGACTGTTCCCACAGTTGGGCACGAGCCTCCTTTCAAATTGACTACCATTGTACCGGGCACTATTCCTAGAAATATATACTAATACTGACTACAAAATATAGATTTAGGCCATCGTCTTATGGTCTAAGACTAAGGTAAGAATATGATCCCACCCCTTGCCTGGTAAATTTACCTACAAATTTGTCATCGGCTCTAGTTCCTAAGGTTAGCTTTGCTGTTCAGTCCCGGCATCTTTAGCAGCGTATGCATGTTGTATATCTTCTTAGTGAGCCGGGTGAAGTTCGCCAGCGCCTTCTCGTGCGGGAAGTTCACGTCCACCAGACGGAGCACTGAGTCGCGGTTGCGCCCGCTATAAAACATAAAATCAACGAAAAATATGGTTACGTCTGTAGATTACCCAAGCAGGGGTAGCGAAGGTGTGTGTATAGGAGAACCAATTCGATAGAAAAAGCACACTTCGTGTGACCTAGACTAAAACCTATCCAGCTTTAAACATCTAAAGTAGCTCCTACGAACACGAACCCAGGTCTTCGAGATAATCGTTAACATTATGCGCCACTAGTCCAACGTAGCAACTGTTTAAGTACTAGTTCAACGTAGTAACTGTTACACGACAAGAGGGCCGGCTCGATCCTCGCTCAAAAGTTTAGTATGTGCACTAAGCGGGGAGTGCGGCCAGCGGTTTTATCACTGTTCCATGCGGAGGGTCATTAGATTAAAGGTGCCAGTCCGAGAAATGGCCCGGATATTAAGATTTTTTTATTTAGGACAACCAGTAATTGTTAGATTTGAAACTTATAACTATAACTTGCATAAAAATAAAACTAAATGTACAATTTTTTAAGGTATCACAGCATGCATAAAACAGTAATGTATTGTTTAGGAAATAATGAAATTAAATGGTAATGTTCTTTTTATACAAAACTAAGTCAAACCGGGTGCAAATATTAAGAAAATACAAGGTAAAAATTAAAAGAATAACAACAAAAACAATAAACAAAAATATTAACCAACACTATTTTTTTAATTACGTTAAGACAGATGTTGTGGTAGAAAAAAAAAAACAAAATCACCCTACGAGAATCACCTGAGTGACTCCAAGACCAGTCTTCGAAATGTATGTAGTGAATCATAAAATATGTCCACTTCACCACCAATCCAGTTAAACATTTTAGATAATTTGGATATAAGGGAGAAATGTTTGAGATTAGTTCTTGCAGGGGGTTGATGCAAAATGGATAACGCGCGTGATGCCCGGATTGGCAGTCGGCATGGAACGCGTAAGTTGAAACTTTGCAATAGTGCTGGGCAGTCAATTTTATTTCTTAGTATTTTATAAAGAAACATGTCGAGAAGCTTCCTGCGGACGGTTAAACTGTCCATTTCAAAGTAGTTCAATTTATCTGCATATGTGGGAAGTTGTTTGTGTAAACTATAGGAGTAGGCAAGATGTCTCAAAAATTGTTTCTGGATACGTTCTATCCGTAGTTGATGAACATTATAGTTAGGTGACCAGACGACTATACAATACTCAAGAACACTTCTAACATATGCATTGTAAATGGTTATTTTTGTCGATTGGTTGCGAAAAAATTTACCGTTACGAATTATAAATCCTAACATTTTATATGATTTATTTAAAGCGTTGTCTATATGTGGTATGAAAGTGAGTTTGGTATCGAATAAAACACCTAGATCCCTGAGTACCGGTTCTTCGGATAACTTTATATCATTTACATAAAACTGTGTTCGAATTATATTATGATTGCGGGTAAAAATAATAACATTACATTTTTTAGCATTCAGTGACATGTTGTTCCTATTACACCAATCGCAAATGGCATTAATATCTACTTGGAGTAAATTGCAGTCAGATAAGTCCCTAATTTTCCTGCATATTTTTAGGTCATCGGCAAAAAGATAAGCACTACTATGCCTTATGCACGAAAAGATGTCGTTTATAAATAAATTAAATAGCCATGGTCCCAAATGAGAGCCCTGGGGTACTCCAGATGTACTGCTGTAGGTATCATAATTGAAACCTTTTACAACCACATACTGAGATCTGCCATGTAAGTATGATTTGAACCAATTTAGAATAGACTCCAGTAATGCTAGTTCTTTGAATAAGATAGAATGATCAACTCTATCAAATGCTTTAGCGAAGTCCATGTAGATAGAATTTACTTGGATGCCTGCATCTACTGCGTCAACAAGTTCAGTTTGATATACTGCCAGATTAGTATTCGTAGAGCAAAATTTAAAAAAACCATGTTGTTCGTTAATCAAAAATTGACAAGAATGATGTTTAAGGTGTGGATGTATTAAGACTTTAAATATCTTCGAAAATGTAGACAATATGAAAATGGGTCTATAGTTGCATATGTCACAAGCGTTGCCACTTTTGTATATTGGAACAACTTTAGCAGTTTTCCAAGCCACCGGGAAAACACCAGATGTTAACGAGAAATTAAAAATGAGGTATAATGGTAGACTTAAGGTGGAATAGCGCATTGATATAAAATATGGTCGTATACCATCTGGACCTGCACCTTTATTTATGTCTAGTTTTTTAGCAGCTCAGTTATGATAGATTCCGGGATATGAATCTTATTCAACGTGTTTGGGATGAGGTTATTATTTATGCCCCCAACGGTTGTTGAGGCGTTATTACTTGGTGGAATAGAAAACATCGATGAGAAGTAGGATGCGAAAGAATTACAAATATCTAAGCCATCGGATGCTTTTTTGCCATTCAATAACATAGTTTGAGGGAATTGGGCTGAGTTTGTGCGTTTATTTTTTAGGTAGGTCCAAAAATATTTAGGGTTATTCCTTATGCTATTTTCTGTTCTTGCAATATATTTATTGTAGCAGGTTGTAGATAATGTTTTGCATCTTTTGTTTATGATTTTGAGTGAAATCTCGTCTAAAGGGTTTCTAAATACTCTGAATTTGTGAAGCAGTTTGTTCTTTTCTTTGATTAAACCAATTAATGCCTTACTAAACCAAACCGGGTATTTTCCTTTACTAATTTTCGCTTTAAGTACATGTAAGATTAATATTTTATTGATATTATTGTAAAATATATTGACCATGTCGTTCATAGTTTTACACTGTGAAAATTCATTAAACCAATTTATTTGTTGTTATTCGGAGTTAATTTGATCATAATTTGCTTTATAGAAATTATACCTCGTAGTATTGTTATTCATTTGTAATATTAAGTTATTTGTGATCTTTGACGCTATCTCAATTGCCGAATGTAGTGGATAAATTTTTACCAAAGCATTAGTTGCTGCCATAACTTTGGTGTTTTGAATATTAATCAAAACCAAGTCTAATATTTTTCCTCTACTGTTCACAACATTATTGTATTGATACAGATATTTAAAAGCTAGAAAATCACCGAACAACTAATATAAGGATGAATTGTTACTATTTACGGGCATGCAGTGATTCGCATTACATACATTGTTCCAATTAATACAGCTCATGTTAAAATCGCCCAGGAGACAGATGTTCTGCATACTACTAGAAATACTGTTGGACTTATCCAGGAAATAGTCTACCATAATGCTTTTAAGTAGCAGTGGTTAAGGAAGGTATACAGCACAAATTGTTATATGTTTCTTTTCAGTGATATTCACCTTTACATAAAGATCTTCACACAAGCTTTTACCATGAATCAAGCGGATCGAGCTGAGTCTGTTAGATACAGGTATAAGTACACCGCCCCCATCTTTATTAGCATGAAAACCTGTACTATCGCGATCTCTTCTATAGACAGTATATCGTTTATCAAATAACTCTGAATTGTTGATTCTCTTATTCAACCATGTTTCTGTCAATACAACATTATCATAATCAACGCAGGCAATACTACATAGAAACTCGTGAGTCTTACTCCTCAGACCTCTGACATTTTGGTAATATATATTTAAGTCAGTGAATTTTGATACCGTTAACACCAAAAATTATCTTTAAAAAATGTGAAAAGAATTATTAACAATACTTAAAAGAAATTATAAAATAAAACAGTTAGTTAAGCTTATCTAATATGCCTGAGTTTCTTACGAATATATATTCAGAGGTGTCAGTCTTGCGCATGAACACTCTTCCTTGCCTAACCCACACGAATTTGTAACCTTTGTCTTTAGCAACTAGACGAGCGGTGGCATGTAATTGTTTATTGATAGGTGATAAGTGTTCAGCGACATATATTGGGGCCTTATTACCTCCAATTCCTATATGACTCGTGTTGATCTTATCAAGAGGGTTAGCTTTATTGAATTTGATGCAATTAGCTAGTAAGGTATCACGCAGTCTGGGAGTTGCAAGTTTCACGACAATTGTACGTGGTCTTTTATCGTCTTTGTTCAATTTGGCCACGCGCGTGCAATGGTGTATGCCAATTTCTTTTATATTGCAAGCTACTACTTTAGATAACTGCATTATCGTGGATATTAGATTTTCATTTTTGTGTTCGGGGACACACTGTATTTCCAGATTGTTTGCTCTATTATGTTGTTCCATGACTTGTAATCTTGTTGTTAGATCCAGTATAGAGGTAGTTATGCTTGTATTTTCTTTTTGCATCCTAGCGAGCGATTCCTGGTATGTTATTATAGTCGATTTGGATGATTCAAAATATTCACTTAAAAACTGAACATTGTTTTCTAGAGTAGATATCTCAGTTTTCATCGACTGTAGTTCTGTCTTTACCATCTGCTTTAGCGATTTTTCAATTTCACCCAACATAGCTAGATGGACCGACGACCTCAAAAAGGTCGCTGGGACAGACTGGATGCGGAAGGCGGAGGACCGTGTGCAATGGCGCGTGTTAGGAGAGGCCTATGTCCAGCAGTGGACTGCGATAGGCTGATTGATTGATTGATTGATAGCTGACTTCATTAGATTGAGTTCTTCTCTGAATATATTTCCGACGTCTTCCTTAGTAAGCGGTGTATTGGGTGCGTAGTCTGTATTCTGACTAGACAAGGTTTTCATATTGTTAGCTCGTATATTTCTTTTTGAAGGTGAATCGGACCCATGGCTATTCAAAATAGGTGAATTTATGTCTGAACCAAGACTGTAGACCGGACTGAGCGGAGTATTACTTTTATCAGATTTGGGTTGTCTATTACAACAACCAGGACACTTCCATTTATTCTTATGATCAAGATTCATCGATTGGAAACGCTTGTCGGTTACCTTTACGCATTGAAGATCAAATTTCAATTTGCAGTTGCCGCAAGTGAGGTAGCTCAGTATAGGTGTGGTTTTATTTTGAATTAGCTCGATCCAACATAAGGATGAGTTAAAATGCTACGGTTTGCTGAAACTACCATAAGAAAGAGGTCTGAGGTTAATAGGTTAAACTAATTTCTCTAGTTACTAGCTACGATTAGGTATACATAGATGCGTATGTATCTGTAATCTAATAGGTACTTGGCACCTGTCTGTAGTCATTGGAAACTAAGGCGCTCTTTTTGCTACTGGTGATCGTAAAATAATGAAAGTGAAAGAAAAACTACTAATTATTGACACTATTGGAATCACAATTTTTCATTAAATAATCGCGTCTTTTAAACTTTTAACAAGTAGCGTTGAGGACATACTGCCGGTTCTTGAGGAGTCTGGCCACAGAAGTGAGCGGCAAACCAGCTTTGTCCACGGCGCCCACGTCACTGCCGCGTATAACCAACTCTTCAACCAATTCAGTCCTTGCTCCTTGGCACACTGAAATAGTTTGAATTAAAGAAATGCTTGTTCGCTTTTCCTGTGCTGAGTAGGTACTACTACGTTTACTTTTATTTCTCAATACTCACTCACACAGCTCAGTCGTTCACAAGCTAAATACTTACGAGCTCTGAACAGTGGCGTCCAACCGTTGTTGTCTTGTGCTTTCACGTCCCCGCCCTTGTCCAGAATATAGCAAAGCATATCGAGGTCACAGGAGTCCACCGCGTAATGCTCCACACGGAGACCGTTCAGATCACTAGCCTGCTTTTCAAATATTCATGTTTAGCTAAATATTTTCAACTTGTTTAGCGCAATGGTCAAGTATTTCGGTTTTCATTACTGTCTACTGAATTCGGGCGAAGAAAAAAATATTTGTATAATCTACATTTTCCAGTTCAATGCATTAACCCGTGGCTACAGTTCAACAATCAATTGAACAACTGAGACGCGCGTTGATAGCCTCATCTGTACAGCCTCGTCGTTCTACTGCGTAAAGTGTATGAAAAAAAATCGTGACACCGCTTATTCCTAGTTGTCGTTATTGTCTTTGTTGCCACTGGTATCACATCGGAAAAAAACTTAACTATAATTTATGCCAGTGGCAACATTCAGAGATTTACTAGATACTATCACATAATTATATGGGCGGTCACTATGAATGCATTCCACATCATCACCTGAAAGTCGGCACCCTTGTCCAGCAGCAGCTCTACAATGTGCAGGTCGGCTTGCAGCACCGCGAGGTGCAGGGGCGTCTGGCCGGAGGCGCAGGGCTGGTCAACGTCCGCTCCGGTCGACACCAGGAACCGGACTGTGTTTATGTCCCCTGGAAAATATAGGGAATAGCTAGAATGCTAGTGACGTCAAGAGCTAACTGGAACAATTGAATGTGGTGGTCTTTCGCTCTGTGTAGAATCGAACCGAGTGGTTCCTACCGATATTAATTAAATATTAAGAGAAATACGGCGGGATGGCAGTGCGTATAGTGTGAGCCTAAATGGGTAACCTTTTCGGACGGCGGTCACGAGCGGAGTGAAACCGTTGCTGGTATTGATAACACCGATCAAATCTGGCCGCTCGTCCAACATGCCTTGGACCTGAAACATACAACAAAATCAACTAGAATTTTTAGGTAGCCACCTACTTAGTGTATTGTAAAACTGCTGCTATAGAGTTTGAGCTACTAATGCTTCACGAACAGAAATCTTTTATCTTTTAAAAAATAACGTAGCCCCAAACTAGGAATTATTCCTGTATCATGGGTGCATTTACAAACATAAAATTTAAATACCCAGACCGAATCAAACATTTGTGAGTCACACAAATATTTGTGCTGAGCGGGAATTGAACCCACGACTACTCGATCGAGCAGATGGAGATACGTATATCTGCACTGAAGGAGAGTACCTGTTTAATGTACCCGCAGCGTACCGCCATGCAGAAGCAGACGATAGAGGTGCCATCTGTGTCGGTATTGGTCCAGGTCTCTTCCGACCACTGCGACTCTAGCCACGGACGGTCATCAGATCCGGTCGGAGCAGCCCTGCACGTACAGGGTGGCGCTTTAATTAGTGGCGCCACTTGAGCGTGGTGTAGTTAACACAACATCACGTAAGCCTACCTTATAAAAGCTAACTAGAACTGTTCTAGAATATACCTGTAACAGGGCGCAACACAAGATGAAGAAAAACCGGCAGTATACATGCTCACCGACACCAAATGTGACAGCGAGCCGCCACATTTCGTCTTGGGACTTTATTCACTATGACCAAACCAACGCGTTACGATGTATGGTATTCTGTGTCATTGAAGTGCGACTAAAAATCATTTCATGAAGTTATCGTAACGCGTCTCGTTACGTGTTTGATTGGTTTTAGGGTCCTGCCGCGGCAGGCCACTGGTTACCGCTAAGCACCTATCAGCTCCCACGTGTGACACTCAGGCCCGCGCTCAGAATTTATCGATGTTCATTTTATATTTGGTTTATATATAGAAAGTGTATCATAAATAACGCAAGACCTCAGATACCCTGATTAAATAATTGCTTCACAAATACCATACGTAAACCAATTTTACAAATTTGAAATTTTTAACCCCCTTTTTACGCACTTGTATACCCTAATTAACAATGAACCTTGTACATGTATACGTATTGAGAAATATGTTTTAAAAATGCATTTGAATCAAGAATAAATGTAGTTTATTATAGCGCACTCAAATATCAAAAATAATATGATATGTAATATACTTAATAAAAAAATGAAGTATCGCTTGCTTTAACCGTAAAGGAAAACATCGTGAGGAAACCTATGCAGGTTTAAGGTATGCGCCTAAGAGTTTCTCGAAGGTGTGTGAAGTTCGCCAACTCGCACTGGGCCAGCATGGTGGACTATGGCCTTAACCCTCTCTGTTGGAGAGGAGGCCGGTGCCCAACAGTGAGACAGTTTCGTAACAGGGCTAATATTTTTTTTTTATACATTAATAATTGTTGAAATCAATTCAGTTACCGATTTAGAACAAACTACTTTCAGGTCTTTCGTTAATTATGTTACAGCTTGTATAGAAATTAAATAAGGTTTGTAAGAAAATAATCTAAAAGGTAGTGGTAAAGATATTGATTTTTCTGGTTTAAGTGTGCATATAAGTTTTCTTAGACAATGGAAATAGTTTTAAAAAATATTTTTTTTTGGAATTGCAACCGAGAATTCATTTTAGTTTAACTTTTATATTAGTAAGTATATTAACTCCTATTATGTGTTTTATCTGATTTAAATTATAATAAAAAACATAAGTGATTCGCAAATGCTGTCAATACACTTGTCAACACAAAATACTTAATGAGAAGATGTACCTACCTCGCCTGATCATTTTCTGCTTTGCTTTTCATTGTTTGATCTCTAATTTCATCAATGAGCTCATCCGACTCAATGTCTGTTTTAGAATTTTCTTCTGTGTCACCATTTGCAAATTCGTTTATATTTTTGTTAACTTCCTCCGCAACCATTTTTGGATCTTTATTAAGCTGTTCCATTTTCTTATAGACAGTGTTTTTATCGCCATAAAACTGTATAGCTTTCTCAGCTAGAGTAGAAACTGCTGTGGCTTTTAATATAACTTTAACTCGAAATTTGTGAGGATGTCTTGGAGCTAAGTTATCTATAATTTTAGTTGTTTGACCCCCGCTTGAAAAATAAAGAGGCAATAATCATTACAGAAACCATAGCGTATGGTTCCAAACTTAGTAAAGATTGTATACGCCACCGTAAACCAGGGTTGCTCTTAGTAGTGACTACACGGTAGCAACCGACACATGATGAATAGTACAGATTTAATTTCGATGCGCATCCGTGAGTTTTGGGTCTTCAAGATATCAAAAGGCATGGAAATATTGATTTTATTATTTAAACTATTAATAAATATTCATTACATGGTTGTTCAGTTATAATACCTACTCAAGTCATTTGAATTAAGTCAAACAATACAGTTTTGTACGTCATTGAGGGAGTACCTGTACACGACGATCCAAGGCGGTATCTTATTATTTTTCTCAATCTTGTACAAAAGCTGGTCGTTGAGAAATCCGAATAGATCTTCCTGAACCCAATTCAATGTGATGGAGTATTTTGTTTGCTTCATCACTTCTGGTCTTGATGGCTGCCAACTTCTGAACTTTTCTACAAGGAAATCTTGGAGTCTCATTCTGTGTGTGTTTCGATATTTCTTATCTTCATTTCATGTAAATGTATTTGAAGTAAGTTGTTGGTAACAAATCAGTAGACTTGGAATTATTATTTCCAAATACAAACAGATTTTAGTACGATCTGTAATTTTGCTATCGTGGAACGTCGTTACACACCCACTGTTACGGTCACTCTAATTAACTCTTCTATTCAATATTTAGATCGCTTTTTGTTTATAGTAATATTTAGCAATCTTACCACGTACCTAGTCAACAGATTTTGTAACATATCTCATCGCGTGTAAGGTTAAATTTGAATTGGCACGTGTACTTGTATCAGCGAAGTGTTCGGTGTAGCAGTGTGCCGTTTATGAGACCAGCCCGTGTGCGCGCGGAGTTTGATCGATGCGCTATGTTGTCTGTTGCTACCGCGTGTTGCCAGTTGGCTCGCAGTGGCTCGCAGGTGTGGCAATCGGGCGGATATTGACATAATATTCAGAAAAAAATTGTGAATAAAAAAAACTTTTTTTATATACCACGTTTTTAAAACGGACTAAAAATTATGAAATTATCTCTCTTTACTATCACGCCAGATGCCTTGCAAAAATAATTTAAAACGAAAACGTGGTGTAATAAAAACTGATTTTATTCAAAAAATATTTTTTGTTTTTTAATCTTGTATATAATAAAAATAATAAAAGTAAAAAAATACGAGGCTATTTTGTGAAGGGCCTCACCTTAACAAAATAGACTCGTAATTTTTTACATTATTTAGTTCCTATGGCCACATTCCCGCCCCATCATCAAATCTCGAACACCACCTAGATCTGTAGTTGATGTCGAGACACATTTAACGAGTTCAAATACGACAGGGCTATGTTGTTAAGTTTAGAAGTTCCTATGGTTACTTTTTGGCTACATTATCAGACCCTGGATACCACCTAGGTGTATTATTCTTGTAAAGACAAATCCAATAAAACCAAACACGGCGGGTCTATGTTGATTATTTTAGAAGTTCCTATACCCGCCTTTCGGCGTCATTATCAGACCCTGGGCACCAACTGGTAATATGGTACTTGTCAAGACAGACCCAACGAGAATAAACACGACGTGACTATGTTGTTTAGCTTTGAAGTTCCTATGGCTACCTTTCGGTTTTATCATCAGACCCTGGATATTACCTAGCAATATAGGTACTTTTCAAGTCAAATACAATAAACCCAAACCCGATGAGGTTGTGTTGTTTAGTTCAGACAGTCCTTTGGCTACTTTACGGATTCATATCCAGACCCTGGACACCTCCTAGGGATGTACTATTTGTCAAAACAATCCAAAGAGACCAGACACGACTGGGTTATGTTGTTTAGTTTAGTAGTTTCAATAATAACCTTCCAGCTTTATCATAAGACCCTGGTTATCACCTTGAAATATAGAACTTGTCAAGACAAATCCCAAATACGACAGAGCTATGTGGCGTAGTTTAGTTTCTATGACTCCAGTTGCATCATCAGAACAGCTCCATTGTACCATATTATTGTTGATTTCAAATTGTATAAAAGTGAACTATCTTTGAACATATGTGATGTGGCACCAGAATCTAAAACAGCGTCTATACTCACACTATTTGTTTTATGATTATTACTGCTTTGATTATTACTGCTTCTATTATTTCTTTTAAAACATCTATCCGCAGTATGGCCAGGTCTCTTACAGAAAGAGCAGAAAAAATTTGAAGTATTATTCTTATTGCAATTACAAGTACAGTTATATTGCCGTGCGAAATTATTTTTAGGACAGAACTTGGCAATGTGCTCCTTAGACTTACATATGAATCACTCCCTCTCATTTGCTTTAAACACAGTAGTAGCTGTATTTGCTTTTTCCAATCTCTCTTCTTTGTAAAGCCTAGAGACAAGGTTCTCCACAGTTCTATTGTCAGATGGAGTTGCGTCCCACGCTAATCTAAAAGCTTTGTATTCAGCTGGTAATATTGAAATAATTTTCGTTGTTATTTCTACATTCGATAATTTGTGATCTAATGAATTCAGTTTATTTACTATAAGCTCAATACGTCCGAAAGCCGTTAGCATATCCTCCGAATTAAATGTAAAAGAGTAAAACTCATTAAGAAGTTCACTGATTTGCAGGTCTCTGTTTGCTAGAAAAATCGCATCCACTTTCTTCAACATAGTTTTCTATGTCGTATCTATTGTAATCAATTCTCTAGGTCTGGATCTATTGAGCTTAAAATCAATGACTTACCCCATGCCTCCATTTTATTTATGGATATAAATATAAATATGTAATATATATAATATAAAATATATAAATATATAATATATGGATATATTCCTCACTTGTCACAGTCTGCTCATTATTTTTCAAAATATTTTCAAAACCCGCAGCAGTTATTTTCAAAGTAATCTTTTGTTTCCAGCTATGGTAGTTGGAATCTTTTGTTAATAATGGTTTGATCGGCTTGTCCATCTTTGAAAATTTCTTCGCAGCTGTCACTTTTCTAAAAAACTGGAAAAACACCAAGCATACATAAATATGCCAATAGGCCAAAAGGCACCAGATCAAGAGGTCGACCAAAGGCCAGATGGGCAGACGAAATTGTAGCGTGCGCGGGTGGAAGATGGCTAGACAGAGCTAATGACAGAGAAGGATGGCATTCCTTGGGGGAGGCTTTTACCCGAACGGGGTCCATGCAATAAATAATTAGGTAGTTGATAAATAAATAAAGTAAATAATAATTAAAATAATTACAAAATATAATTTATAAAATTAGAAATCAAATTCATCTAAGTGTAAGAATTGTAATTGAATATTATAGGTTAATAAGTTACCAATTGTTATCGTTCAATATGTACTATGCATGGAATTAAATAAAGCTTTATTATTATTATTATTATTACATAAATATTTATAAGCCCATGACCTCTCTAAAGAAAACTTCTCTTCCTCTACAGCCCTCAAACATTTCTCCCTTTCACTGGAGTTAACTGTTCAAACGCCAAAAAATGCACACTCAGCCAAAAAATCCATAACACAATCCTTACACTTCTCAGGCAAAGATCCACCTCTCGGTGGATTCCTCCTTGGACCAACACTTTCCGCAACAACCTCTCCTCCTCACCAGTCTCATCAGCATCACTAAAACCTCAACAAGCCGCAAATATTTAACGTTGGTTAGATTCTTCGTTAGTATATCAGCCAAGTGTTTATCTATTGGACAGTATTCAACTTTACATAACCGTTCATCAAGCTTTTCTTTCAGAAAGTGGTAACGAACATCAATATGTTTACTTCTCCTATTTAAAACTCCGTTTTTCATTAAAGCTATAGCAGACTGATTATCGACCATCAAAGTTGTTTGAGGTACAACATGTAACAATTCCTTCAAGAGATTTTGTATGTATAATAATTCTTCACCCGTCATCAGCATCACTAAAACTCTTCAACAACCTTCTCCACTGTCTCCTCACCCGCATCATCGGCATCACTAAAAACCATCAACAACCTTCTCCACTGTCTCCTCCTCACCCGCATCATAGGCATCACTAAAACCATCCACAACTTTCTCCACTGTCTACTCCTCATCAACAACCTTCTCCACTGTCTCCTCCTCATCAACAACCTTCTCCAATCTATCCTCAATTGCATCAAAAAAAAACATCAAAATCTCCTTTTTTTCTATAACTTCTACATTTAGATTATCAACAAAATTCACATTCCTCACATCTTCAATTGTTTCTTCACAAACTACTTCATTTGTTTCATCGGCATTAACACCGTCAATTGTCACTTCTTCAACCGTTTCCCTTTCAATTGTTCCCCTTTCAATCGCTTCTTCTTCATCACCAGAAAATCCCCTTCTTCACAACAACCTTTAGGAACTTGCATAAAAATTTTCTCATAGATTCCCATGTAAAAATGCTGTCTTGATATCGAATTGTCTTAATTTCAAATTCTTCTGAGCTGCTATCGATAAAATAATTCTAAGCGAAGTACTGTTCACCACAGGACTATAGGTTTCTTCATAGTCCACTTTATATTTCTGTTGAAAACCTCTGACTACTAATCTCTTGTTTCCAGCTATGGCAGTTAGCCAATCCTTTGCCAACAACGGCGTGCCGGGTCCATGACCTCTAGAACGGTAGATGTGGCGCAGTGAAATCATATTTAAACCAAAAAAACACTTAAGGACTTTAGACAACTATTTATTTTTCACTTAAACATTTTTGACTTTATTTATGACGAAACCAAATCATTATGAAATCCATATAAAGAATATAAAAGTTATGTCAGTTGACTAGACATGTTACTCCTTCAAGCAATTTCTACGAAGTGCAAAATATGACACACTTCAATCTGAACAAATAAAACTGACATTCCAAATTCAAAGTAATACAAACATAATACATAAACCAAACAGAGTTGACATCAAAAGAGTATGTATAATCTGAGATTACCAATTAACAATTATTACATTATCATCCAGTCATACCTATATTTAAAGTTTCAAGTCTCTAGCTTATCGGAAAGTCAGTTTAAATTTTCAGACAAACAGACAGACACCAAAGCAAGTTGACAAAAACGTTGTAAAACAGTAAATTATCATCGTGATACCCATATTCCCCAACCGGGGATAGCAGAGGTGTGCCGAATATACCGACATATCGCCAATGATAATAGGTCCCAATGTAATTTTGACGAGCGAGAGACGAATTTCTTGGCTGTGTCTGCGAATTTTTCCATAGAAAAATCGCACTATCCTAAAATTAGGAACCTGGATATCGTAGTCACCGGCCGCACTATCTGTCACTGCACCAATGCGGTCCAATTCGCACTTTGTAATTTAAACTTTTTGAATTCTGACCATATAAGAAAAGAACGAGATATTTATAAATGACACTATTTGTCAGAGTACAGAAGAAATCGAGGATAATACAGAGTACAATATCTAAAGATTTTAGATTCTCAAAGATAGTTATACGAAATATCAATATTAGGAGCATATCGGAGCAGAGTCCACAAGTAAGAATGGTTCCCGAGGCGCCCGAAGATGTATCGGAGCTGGTCGGTAGCCAACTGGACAGCGGTGAAAGTTATTCGAGTGTCGACACGCACTACACTCCCATAACAGTTCTGACTGGTGTGTTCGGGGCTATATTTGTCATAGGCCCACTGCTCGTTCCCAGAGGAGAGAATGCTGGGTAAGAGTTTTGATACCACAAAGTCATTTGGAACCTGCAGTTATGTAAATAGTAATAGCTTCTTGCGGAATTCGTAAAAAGGAACTAAGGGGGAATGTAATCCATTTGTCTTCGACTCCCTAGTACTGGTGTTGTTTTCGTAGCCCGGCCCCGGGGCCGGTCGCAAAGAGCAGAGGTGTACATAAGTAAATCCATATTTTTTAGAGATATTTTCAGTCCCAAAATAAGACAGGGGGCATGTCTGTCGCTACTCATCAGGGGCTCATCATTGTAATGGTTTACCGATTTTTTTAGCTTATATGAAGGTTTTTCTCCAAACGTTTTCCTTTATCGTCAATAGTTGACAATTGCACAACGGTATCGAAAAACAGGGAGATCGAATCGGGATTTGAACTCTGAGTTCTACCCTCTAGGCTCGCTTGTTTACAACACTAATTATAATGATTATTATTTCCAGCATCATTAGATGGTGCATAATGCTGTCAGCGTTCCACATGTGGTTGCTGTAAGTATCATTTGCAATAAATGAAATTAAATAAAAAAATGGTAACGGGGCTAAATCTGTGCATAGAATATTTCTTGAAATTGCGCCGCATTGGGCGTGCCCGTCGAAATACAAACCAGAGCAGTAAGTTTTGGGAATATTATCGGTCTGTGCTGGCATCACTGGTAATTCACTGACGAGAATTGAATGAAACCAGCGCAATGATTGTTGCTATCCCGGGTCTACATTTTAGGATATTATTAGTTAATTATTATAATTTGTAGATCCTAGATTAAAGCAGTTACAGTGGTGGGAATGTGTGACGGGCTTGAGGTTGACGAATGTGTGGCTCAAGTACTTAAGAGTAAATCATTCTCTTTTAAACTGGTACCTGTACCGTTATAAAAAACATAAAATAATATTTTCAGACAAACGATATGTCAGTGTTCTACGTCTAATTGCAAGTATGAACAATTGGCACATCACATTCTTTGGCAGTGCAAAATACGTCACTACTATACGGATTTTGAGTCTTAACAAATAAGCCCTATTAAGATTTATTTCGTGTCCGGTGCTTTATCTATCTTATCGGGGCTTATCCTAGTTGCAGTCTCGTTTTCTATGGCGGATGTCGCGATTTTTTATGTCTCCCGCTTTGCAAAGGAGGGAAATGAAATTTAATTTTTTCCTACTCCTGTTTTCTTGTTTCTTATTAAATTTGTTGCGTCATTTCTTATTTTCGCGCGTTTTTTTTATTAAAAGTTGAAAACTTGGTGTCGTCTAAGAAGACCATTGGGGATTCTGGCTAACAGGAGTTACAGTGGTGGGATTGTGTGGCGGGCTTAGTCCCAAAAAATATTATTAATTTACAAAATTTTAGCTTACATGACTTAGATATGTCAACTCTGAAATCTTGGGCCATTTAAAAAGAGATGCGGTCGTAGCTCTAAGTGGATTGCTGCACGCTGTGCTAACCGTTCCGGCTGTTGCAGGTGGGTGACGATATACATAGCGCAGATGAACCCACTCTTGGAGCCAACGCTGAGCAACTCCACGTTACTCTGGATACAGTATAAGACGGTAAATATAAAAAACCAAACCATTTATTTACTCTTAGCTCTACGCGGCACTTACAACTTAAAAAATAGACTTTTATATTCAATCAACCCCTGGATTCAAGCCTGGCCTCCTCCACCAAGTATCCAGCTAGAGACTCGAAAGGTTGTTTTTTTTTCTCTATTCTTATTGTCACGTTTTTATTTCTTCACGGCCTACAAGAACGTTCTCAATACCAATATTCCTTTACCGCAAGAGTTAATTCGTCCTATACTCGCTCCTACGTCCGGAATAATTCCAAAGTGGACATTGGAATATGTACCCTGGAGGCCAATTCTAGTAAAGCGTGTTCCGTGTTCAAAATTCGATCTCATTTCTATCTATCTATCTATATCATCACGCCAGATCCCTTGCGAGGTAGGCAGAGAGTACAGAGTTCCAACAGGTTCTTTCCTTACATACCTCTCTGGCTTCTTCCACTCTCATAGTTTGTCTCATATACGCTCACCGGTTACGGAGATTCTTGACTTTTCCTTCAGATAAGACTTGGTTTATTTGGTCCTGGTAAGTAGTAGTCTAGGTCTTCCCTGGTACCTACATCCTTCCACTTCCGCATTGTATATCTGTTTTGTCATTCTTTCTTCTGACATTCTTTCTATATGCCCGAACCAACGGAGCATACTCTCTCATCTTTACACCGATACTATCTTTTATACCTACTCGCTTTTTTACTACGCTGTTGCGAAAACGGTCGGTCAGCTTCACTCCGCACATCTTTCGCAGTGCTCGCATTTCCATCGCATTTACACTACTCTCATTCTCCTTCTTACATACCCAGCTCTCGCTACCATATAACAGCGTTGTGACAAGAACTCCGTTATGTAATGTCGACCTAATTTCAACGCCATAAACGCGCTCAAATGGTATTCTCGTAAAATAGTATCAAACCCTTCAAAGAAAAAAGCCAGCGAGAGTAGACCAAAATTTGAACTAATTGTAAACGATATTGGTACACTGGTGGCCAGGGTCTGATGAAGCCGCAAGAAGGCCATAGCAACACGTCCACTAACCTAACTTGTCATGTTTGAGCTCGTTGGATTTGTTTAGACAAGTAACCATAGACTTAAGTGGTGAGGAGGGTCTTTCAATATTTTAAATATGTACCTCTCAATAGATCTTTACGATGCAAGCCTGTGAGCTTAGTTCAGAGATCGCTAGTAATAAAATGGTGTACATGTTAACAAATTAACATAATTTATAAACAATCACAATATGTACAAACTTTTCTGTTAATAAAAGATTTATTATTATTCTTATGAAGCTGAAAGGAGGCTATAGGAATTCTTCAATTAAGTGGGATATCTCCGTCGCGTTTTCCTATATAAGCATGTTTTTACAAAAGATCTTTTTAAATCGTATTTATTATTAAGAGCGTTTGTTTATTGACAGGGTAACCTTCCCCCGGATTTTTATGGAACAACTGAGTCAATTTTGAAAACAACCGCAGCAACAACGGATACAGATATACCTGGACCGCCGCACGTACGTACAAGCTACAGTTTTCTCTATTCTCTCGAGGGTAAGATTCCAACTTACACCTACTTTAAAACATAATTAATACCAGCAGGAAAACTAGCCCTGTTTCGTTGGATATGTCAGCTATGCTCTATGGTAGCGTTAAGGTTATCATTTATCCATCTATATCATGACTTTCCAGATCCCTTGCGGGGAAAATCTCCTTTTTGCAAGCACAAAAATACGACAAAGAGTTATTTAATTTTTTTTTAAGACCTCTATTCATTATTCATATAAAGCATGATGTCTGCATACTGAGCAACCTATACAAACGTATCGGAAAACGCCGCATTGCTTCGAGTTGTGACGACCGACCGACCACGGTGACGACTTTTAAGTTTATTTATTGGCACACCAACATATATAGGCGTATACAGTATAAAAGTTATTTGATCTCAACTTATATATATATATATATATATATATATATATATATATATATATATATATATATATATATATATATATATATATATATATATATATATAAATTTGAATATAAATTTATAAAAGGCCAGACACATGTAATGTATTTATAGTGCATCATTTTAATGGTTGCAGTATTCTACGTTTCCATTGAAGAATAGTATCATTGTTTATATCTACATTCTCCAAATTATTATAGGTGTCTTGTATTCTGTTAAGAGGCGAATGTTTCCCGAGATTTGTTCTACTATACCTAGGCTGAAAGGTGATACCACGCGCAACTCTACTATTAATCCTTGGTACATAAAAATTTAGACTTACCAATAAGCAGGGTTCTGCTATTGTACCGTTAACAATGTTGTACAAAAATTTTATGTCTAGATACGAACGCGTCTTTTCCAGAAAGTTCATTCCATAATACTCAAGTCTCATCATATCCAGCTCTGCAGCGTATACCTCTAGTTCTACCTTTTTGCTTATGCACAAGATGTCTCCAAAAAGACATCTGCACTTTCTCCGCTAGAAAATTTGCTATGTTTTAGGGTTTTTTAAACTTTTTCCTACGCGTTTAATTAATCCTAGCATTTTTTGACTTTCCTCCACCACATTGTCTACGTGACTGATGAAATTTAATTTGCCATCTATAATAATCCCTAAGTCCCTAATTGTACTAACTTCCTCCGGTGTATTATTACCCAGCCTGTATGCACATCTAACAGGTATTTTCTTTTTGTAAACTTTATATGATGACATTTGCAGTTTAATAACATTATTAGTGTAGAGTTCTTGTGGTTCGAATTTTATTTGAAATTTCACTGCTAGTCTATTGAAAGTTTGTGACTCGATGAGTTGTTACTTGTATTTGCATTTTCTTACTGTTGCAAACCACACCTGGCCCATACTGTAATTTTATTGGTAACGCCTAAGTATGTTTCAACGAATAAAATTGATATGATTTGATTGGATTGTGTCCAATCAAATGTGCTGGGTGTGAGTATAATAACCCTAGCTATTGTGCAGTGGAAATCTTGCAGCCTATGTTATCATATGCAAACTCGACACGCATTGGATAAAACAAATGTTTGTTTATTTAATTTTTCCGCGTATCCAAACTCCAGATTCTGCAATTCCTACAATCTCATCATGCCCTGACCAAAAAATGCCTAAGACTATTTTATGTTAAGAGGATATCAAGTAGGTAACTCCTAATTCTTCGCTACAATGGACAGTTCATTAGAAAATATAATTGAGTTGTCCGATTGCATAAACATAAAAGAATTCATAAATAGCATACCCATCCACTATGTAAACCTTTTGTGCATTCATATTAATATCCGATCAATTGTAAAAAACTTTTGTGTACTTGAACAATGTTTGTTATCCAGTAAAAAATGTATCGACGTTATTATACTTACTGAGGCCAACATCATGGACAGTGTCAGTTGTCTCTTAGAAAAAAGCGGAGAGGGGGTGGTATAATATAGTACGTAAGCAATAAACACAAATGTCGAATCAAAATCCTGGAAGCCTTAAACTTTGAAAGTATTATATGTACAATCACCACCTCGTCAAACTATTCTGCGGACCCGTGTGCAATATACCGCCCACCTAATACTAACAACCACCTTTTTGTGGATGAACTTCAAACGACACTTGACAAACTAACAAAAAACTCTGACTTATACTTACTACGGGATATAAATTTAGACCTGAAATTAGATAATCCCATAAACATACATACATTAACAAATTACATAGTATGGGTCTTTTATGTGGGATAACAGCACACACTCGCTTAGCTTTATCAAATGGAAGGTTAAGTAAAACCTGTATAGACCACATCTTTGCAAGATCCCGCACACAAGACCTATACACAGCGGCAATCGGCACTACACTAGCCGATCATCGTGCCATAATACTCGCCTGCGTGTCTGTATGCACCACACAGGTGCTCTTAAATACAAAACTTTTTTAGACAGCCACAAACTCGCTAACTTATTGGAAAAAGTGGATTGGGTAAAAACTCATAGTATGATTTTGTAAATGAACAATTCACAGAGTGTTACAAACAGTCGGAATATAAAGCCAAAATTAAAAATAGAAATATACGCAGAAATAATAAATGAATCTTTTTTTTTTTTTTTTTTAAAACGTAGCCCCACACTAGGATTTATTCCTGTGTCGTGGGTGCGTTTACAAACATGAAAATTCACATACACAATACATATACATACATATAATAAAACTGTAAGGAAGTCGTGTCTGTACATGGAATATTTTAGGAAATAACAACCGAGGGGTATCCTTCTATCGACGTATAAGCCAATTCTACAATTTTTGGCTTTCGTGTCTGTTTGTCTGTCTGTCTGTCGGAGGGTATGAACCGTCATCACGCAGAAACTACTAACCGGATTTTGATAAAATTTTCCTTGCGGATACCTTAAAATGTTGGCTAACATATTGTATAGTATATATCTCGGAAAACTAAAAGGTTTTTCCAAAAAAGATGAAAATAAGCGAAATATTGTATTTGTAAAAAGACACTTTACTCCAAACCTGTGTGATGGATTTTAATGAAATTTTGTGTAATTATAACCTGTACAAAAGGTCACAACTCTGTGTACATATATTTTCGAAAAACATAACAGTTTTTGAGGAAAGAGAAAAAAGTCGATTTTGATTTATCGTTCATTGTTCCAAGACTACTTTTCAGATGTCAGTGAAACTTAGCATGGAGATATTTCATATGACAGACAACATAGTTAATATTTACGTTTTCAGGAAATCGAACAGTTTATAGGGAAAAGTAAAGCATCTATATCTCTACATACTACATATATTAAAAAGTGTAAGAAAATCATGTCACTGTATATTTTTTGGAAATAACAACTCACGGATATCATTCTATTGATGTAGAAGCCAATTCTACATTTTTTTGGCTTTTGTGTCTGTTCGTCTATCTGTCTAGCTGTCCAAGGGTATAAACCATCATAACGCAAAAACTACCAGGCGGATGTTGACGAAACTTTGCACGCGAACATCTTAAAATGTTGGATAACATATTGAATAGTATTTATACCGGTAAATCAAAAGGTTTTTTCACTGAATTTCTAAAAAGACATTTTACCCCATACCTGTTCGATGGATTTCAATGAAATGTGATCCTTAGTATAGGCTACAAATGGGTAGTTGTAGCCTGTACTAAGTATCACAACTCTGTATACTTATATTTTCGAGAAATGTGTCAGTTTCTGAGGAAAGAAAAAAATAGTCGATTTTGATAAATCATTGATTGTTCCAAAACAACTTTAAAACAACAGCTACCACATTGTCGCGGGATATACCGCAAAACTTTATAACTGTTTGTCCCGAACTGCAATGTTACGATGTAAACTATGTGATTTTGCCTACACATGAATTCCTCCATGAATTGATATTGGACTCTGGTTCGTCTCCTCACTAAAAACTATGCAGTAGTTAAAAGCACTCACTGGAAATTTTTCATACACGTTTGATTTAAACACTCAAACATGATTTCGTGCATAAACCGACGATATATTTAGGATTGTTTCTTCCGGAGAGAACTCTAACGATGAATGGGCCGGATACGAAACTTTAACAACGATTAATATCTTACGAGAAGACTAACACTTATTGAAAAGGCGTTAGTGGTGTGTGTTGAATGAGATCGCGCTATAGTTTAGTTTATATTTTACAAAGACCACCTGTGCAGCGTAAGTAGGGCTAATACTGAACCCGGTGATAGAGATAATTGATACAGAAATAAGTCTGGTGGCAGTTGACAAAACATACAATATATTCACACACGGTTCTGCCGGGATAGCCGTTATTTCTTCATACTAATATGGCAGAATGGATCCTTCTAACACTTTCTAGGTTTTTTAGGTCTCGAAATAATATTCGAGATGCAAGGGATCTAACGTGGTGATATAGATTGGTAGATAGTATTAAAGTATCTTAAGTCGTGAAATAATAATATGAAACATGTAACTTTGTTTACACACTAGATCATGCCGAAATTATCCTGCATTATACGTATTTGGCACATTTAACCGGCCTGCATGAAGGTCCAAAGATATTAATCTTATTTTGTCGAAAGAAAAGCCTGGCAATCCGTCGATTTCCCTCTTTCTTTTCATCGGCGCCTGGGAGCCTGGGGACCTGCTGAAATTGTTCTACAGCGAAAATTTACTCATATTTAAGTCGACTTTATAAATACTTTTGGAAAACAAACTTTGTTTAAGCGATAAAAGGTAGACCGCCTTACTTACTTTGTCAAAAAAATCTTTTATAAAAAAAGGTAAACCGACTTCAAAATGCAAAAAATAAATATTTGAAGTCGGTGCCAAGTAACCGACTGCACCAACCAGCACCGACTTCAAATATTTATTTTTTGCTTTTTGAAGTCGGTTTACCTTTTTTTATAAAAGATTTTTATTTTACAATTTTAAATGACGAGTGAATTATTTAGTAATATTTATATACCGATATTATATTATTTTGCTGAGTTGTACAGTAAGGTACCTACAGGATTAATGTAAAGACTATAATAACGGAATCTATACATACGTGCTGTTCGCCGTTAAGGAGTTCCCTCTTGTATCTTCAAAGTCCAAGGTCCAATACCAATAACATTAAAAGAGGACCTTTTCAAAACTATACTGAACCAAATGCAAAAAGAATCATCAAAATCGGTTCATAAGCAAAGGAGTTATAAAAAAAAGACGAATTATGAACCTCCTTTGTTTAGTTGGCTAAGTTGTTTAGTTCTATAGTAGGGTACCTATAGGATTGACGTAGTACCCATAATATCTCAATTTACATATGCCTATTGTTAGTCGTTAAGGAGTTCCCTGGTGTATCTTCCAAGTCTAAGGTCCAATGCCAATAAAATTAAAATGGGACCACTTTGGGGCTATATTGAACCCAATGCAATCAAATCATCAAAATCGGTCCACAATTGACGGAAATATAGCTGAACATACATAAAAAAAAAGAAAAAAAAAAGCAAACACAACCGAACATAGAACCTTCTCCTTTTTGAAGTCGGTTAAATAGTCGGAGGTACGAGCCCCGCACAGCACACGGGAATATTGATTTGGGATTTGTGATTTTGAAATAAAGAAGATATTTTATGCACATAAAGGCACAATAAAAAAAAGGTTGTCCGTGTTAATATCCAGAACGGTGGAACAGATTTTAAATACACTATCATTGGGAAATGTAGGATTTCTCAGAGACTGTTGACTACTTTTTACCTTGGGAAATGCAAGATTTCAGAGAATAGGTGCTTTTATTTCTACAAATTAACACGGCTGAACGAATTGAAAAGAAACTTAATATGGAGGTGTCTCTTAAGTCTTGGGAAATTTACCTATCTATTTCAAATCCTTACTAATATTATAAATGCGAAAGTAACTCTGTCTGTCTTTATGTCAGTCGCGTTTTCATGCCAAAACTACTGAACCGGTTCAAATGAAATTTGGTACACAAATATTCTAGAGCCTGAAAAAGGACATAAGCTACTTTTTAATGCGAAAATAGGGTTGTAACGGGTTGAAAAGGGGGCGATGAAAAGTTGTATGGGAGTATCGTCATTTTTAGAGCTAGAAGCTTGAAACTTCTTTTTTAGGCTTTTGATTCGATATAAATAAATATGGCATTCAAAGTTTGTAAAAGTTTTACCCTCAAGGGTGTAAAATAACAATAGGGAATAGGGGATGAAAGTTTGTATGGAAATATTTGTATGGTTTATGTAAATGTTTTATAAGTTTTCGACGAGGGACAAAATATTAAATGCTACCCAAAGACACTATTCCAAGCGGACGAAGTCGCGGGCACAGCTAATTAATAATAAAATAATCAGAGCATGCCAATATAGGGATAAACTTTTTACGAACTGGATTAACAATACCAATAATCATATATTAAAACAAAATACAATAAAGCTCGAAACTATGCTAATACTTTAATAAAAAAAAACAAAATATAAAATCAGAAATCGTTAACAACAAATACAACCCTAGACATCTTTGGGGAATACTAAATCGTATCACAGGTAGAATTAAAAGCTCCATAGATGACGTAATAAGGAATGCATTTGAAACACCTAATAAAACCCCTTAAGATATTGCTAATAACTTTGCTGATATATTCGAGAAAACTGTAAAGACAATATGACCGAAATGCTCCAAACCACTGCTAAACAAAGTTCATTTTAAAGCCTCAGCTAATGTAACATTCGTTTTAAGCCAGCCAACGCAAACTCAGTAGAAACAATTATCAAGGAACTAAACAGCAACAAAGCTCCAGGCATAGACGGTATTAGGACTATAGATATAAAAATGCTTAGTTCAAGGATTAAACTGGCTATATAAAACCTAATAAACACAAGTATATCAACCGGAACGTACCCTGCTACCCTAAAAACCGCATAATTAGACCAATTTACAAAACTGGTAGTCGGGCAAATTACGAAAACTATAGACCAATTATTATATTGCCCGTCTTAGATAAAATAATTGAAAAATACATATGCAACCAAATATATTTATTTATAACAAAAAAAAAATACTAACTGATAGACAATACGGGTTTCAACCACGAAAGAACACTACACAGCTGTTAACAGCGTTCACAGACTGCATTTTCAAACACCTGGATGATAAGAAACATGTAGTAATAGTATTTATTGATTACAGGAAAGCCTTTGACACTCTTAAACATGACAATCTATTAGAAAGTCTAGAAGACTGTGGTATCAGAGGAAAACTGCTTGAATGGTGTAAAGATTATCTTAATAACAGAAGATTCGTAGTCAAAGTCAGTGACGCAGTCAGTAATACTATTAAAGTAACCGAAGGCACAGCACAGGGATCGGTACTAGGGCCCCTGCACTACCTCACTTATGTTAACAGCCTTGCAAAATATATAAAAAAAAGCGAAATTTACCAATTTGCAGGCGACCTGCCTATTAGCTGCTGGGAAAAATGTTAAAGAGGCCGTCGAGATACTCCAAGACGACTTCAATATGTTGACGATGTGGTCTCATGATGTTGGACTGGTACTTAAACTTGTTGACAAACACACATATCTGGGACTGGTCATAGACAATCGTCTTAACTGGAAAGAACATATTAACACAGTTTGCGACAAACTTAGAGGCATATTAGCCAAATTTTCCATAATAAAATACAAGATACCCTATAAAACACACTTGTTGCTCTATAAATCCTTAGCTGAATCCGTGATATCCTATGGGCTGTCAAGTTACGGAAGAACTTTCAAAACTCATATCGATCGAATTTATTCGCTGCAGTTGCGTATATTAAAAGAACTGGTCCCTTATAATATTAAAAAGAAATACAAACATGACTACCATGCACAATTTAATTTTTGTAAAATCATACCTATCCATCAAAAAATCAAATTAACGTTACTAAGTAAACAATTTTTCAATGACAAGTTATTACAAATAAAGAAATGGTCAAGTAAAAGATAAATTAATACCCGTAGTAACAGTAAACGCAAATTTGTACTACCAAACTACACAAACTTATACGGAAAGAGAATGCTGCAATATATTATACCTCACCTTATAAATCAGTTACCGATATCAGTACGAAACACTGTAACACATAAAAATATCGGTTCTAAATTAAAACAACACTTCCTAGGTTTATGTTAAAAAATATATATTTATTATTATATTAAATTACATTAACCTAAATTATATATATATATATATATATATATATATATATATATATATATATATATATATATATATATATATATATATATATATATATATATATATATATATACACATACATACTGTCTGCCTACTCAGAGGGGCTTAACGTAACACAAACAAATATACAAAACTATGCTCAGAACTCACTTGTCAGCAGGTTGCAAAGGTTTTATAATAAAAGATTTAGTTGCACGGATATCTTCCATAATAGTAAACAAACCTTCAGGACTGCATGTCTGTACTATTTTGAATGAGAGGTTTTAAAGATATGGCATGATATAATATAGCATACACTAACGCACAAACATTTCTACACTCAACTTACACATACACTTCCACACACATATCTACACATACATAGAAAAACACTGTCTAACAATTTCCTTTTCCTTTTTTTTTTGTTACATTACGTTTAATATTTAAACTACAAGCATGTAATGATTAGTCGCACAAAAATATGTTAGTACACAAAATGTAAATCCGTTATTGGCTGTATGTAGAATATCTAAGTTAATCACATAAATTTTAAGGGCTGTGGATTTTGTTTAATAAATAAAATAAAAATAAAAATAAAAATAAAATAAAACTACAAAAATAACATCATCCTGTTTTCATACATTTCCGACAACATTCCATTGAACAAGGTATTAACATGAAATAAAACTATTTTACGGATTTTATCGCGGTTTATTTTTCTATTTTTAGTTCCCGACGTTTCGAGTGCTTTGCAGCACCCATGGTCACGGGAGGGACTGAGGTGTTAGACGTCCAATAGGCATAGTTGTTCCGTGACCATGGGTGCTGCAAAGCACTCGAAACGTCGGGAACTAAAAATAGAAAAATAAACCGCGATAAAATCCGTAAAATAGTTTTATTTCATGTGTAATATTCGCGTAAATCTAAGAACTCAATAAGGTATTAACAACTATAAATCACTGTCAGAATACTGCGGAATAATTTTAATTGTTCACTGTTGTGACAAAAATGTGTTTGCTAAATGCATGAGTAAGATAAGAAGCATAAATATATAAATACGTAAGCGACGACGACATTGGTGTACGGTAAAACTCGAATGAGTTTATGTTGCAACTTACTGATTTTTTTTTTTTTTTTTTTTATATTATATATGATCAAAAAAAAAACAACAACCACAACTAAAACGACGACGACAACACAATTGCGTGTACATATATTATTGATGGCACATATTAATAAGAGTGGCGTGTATGAATAACACACATATATATTTTTTTTGGTCGGGGCAATAAGGGCCTACGTCCCTTAACTGAAGTAGCTGCAGAAAAACAGTCTGAGGGTACAATCCTTAACTTTTTGAGACATTTAGACAGTTTTCAAAATTCACAGATTTTGAAAAAATGCCGTCAACAAGAAATTGGGAAATTTAATACCAGTCATTGCTCGTTTTTTTTTTAGACGTAGCCCCCCACACTAGGATTTATTCCTGTGTCGTGGGTGCGTTAACAAACATGAAAATTCACACACACAAACACCCAGACCGGAACAAATAATAGTGGATCACACAAAGATTTGTCCCGTGCGGGAATCAAACCCGCGACTATTAGACACAGTGGGCGGAGCGGCTTAAGCTCTTTACCACTGCGCTAAATCGTCCGTCCGTCTGTCCGTTTAGTACTGGAATAAACAAAGAGAACTAATTCAGTATTTTGAGACATTTGTTCAGATATATTATTATAAACAGTTTATCGGACAACACGCAACTCTGCTTGACGCCAATTTTGACGTCAAACCCAGGTAACATGTGACCACTAATAGTGCGCATGCGTTGCTTGCTATCTATAGAGCTGGACCCGACGGTTCGTAGCAGAGTGCTATTTATACCATTCTCTCTTTTACACGATTTTGTCAAACGCTTTCTCTAGATCAACAAAACCGCAGAAAATGTTTTGTTTTACGATGTAGCGAAGGGTAAAAACCCGATCCAAACACCCTTTTTGAGACCTAAAATCGTTTTGGGTCGTCGGTCGGTCAACTGTTGTCACCAAACAACAGTTGACCGAGTGACAACAGTTGGTTTGGTAATGAGCAGACTATGCTCATCACCAACACCAGTTGTTTTGTAGAACCAGTATGCGCGATGTCTATAGTTTGCTCTTAGAATAAAGGTTAAGTCTTTTAGCGCTTCTCAAAAGATAGTTAAAATGAAATAAAACTATTTTACGGATTTTATCGCGGTTTATTTTTTTATTTTTAGTTCCCATATTTCATGTGTAATATTCGCGTAAATCTAAGAACTCAAGATAGTTAAAAGTTTAAAGTGGAAGGGGTGTGAGGCATTCGCCTTCTAGAGGAACAGTATAGGCTTATAATAATAATTTATTAAATACGAACTGGTTCTCGCGGCTATACACGCGTTTATTTTGTAATTTTGACATAGGTAGACTGGCCTCTCCGGGATGGCACAGGTCTTGTACTGACCTAAGATACCTCCATACAAAGTATCTTTAAAATCCGGTAAAGCGGTAGTATGGAGAAATAAAAACGCTCCCGCCAGAATCGTGTTTTTTTTTCTTTAAACAAACAAATATGTTTCGTGTCCGGGTCATCCATCATTAAAGAATTCACTCCCGAAGTGACATCTCGACTGCATCATCGGTTCGTGCAAAAAATCATATCTGAGTATGGAAAGCAAATGTGTATAAATAATTTAGGGTGCATAAGACAGACGGACGGAAAGAAATTTAGATAATTTTTTATTTTGGCCTTCGAAGGTCTCATTATGTGGAATAGTGACATAAACTAGCATTATACGACTCGTCGATCGGTCTAGTATCACGATATCAGACTTACTGGCTACAATAGTTCTGTCTGTGATAATAGATCGATCCTAGTATCAGAATCAGTATTATTTTTAATCATGTTAACCAATGTAGTATTTATGAATCGTTAAAGAAGTAACAAAGACGTTACCACCACTTCGGCATGTCATTTCTATGGAGGAGAAGGGCAAGAAACTCCACGCTTACTCCTTTAAATAAAGTTTTTTATTACCACATTTTTGTTAACTCGCTATGGTTACGATTTAAGACTCACATCGAAAATATTGTAACCAGGGCTGCACAGATGCTGGGGTTCTTGAAGCCTAATACAAAAGCATTTAAACACGCTCGTACTAAAATAATCTTGTTCAACTCCGTTGTTAGAAGTCATCTTGAATACGGTTGTGTAACGTGGAACCCTATCTATTGCATACAATCGCAGCGGATTGAACATATACAACGCGCGATTACACGACACTTAGCTCTTGTTTCAAGTGGAGTTACGCATCGGTGTAGCTATGATCAACGATTGGCTTTCTTAAAAATGAACTCTTTACGGGATCGTCGTAAAATACACGAGATGATTTTCCTGTACAAGATGGGAAATAATAGTTGTAATACAAATCTTGATAATGTGTTAATTAACGTTCCATACTGTATCCCGCGAAAACCTCTAACTAGCACTTTTCATGTTCAGCCTACAAGAACTAACATTGGACTCAGTTCGCCACTAGTCAGAATGTGTAACACATACAATAAGTTTAATAATAAAAGTGATGATAATATTGACATATTTCATGACTCTCTTCCAATTTATAAAAAGATTATCTGGAATCATTTTGCTATATATAGATTATTATCCTTACTTCCTTTGACATGTTTTTTTTGACATATTTTTGCTATCTTTTTAGTTTTTAATGTTATAATTATAGTATTATTTTTTTCAACTTATTTAATATTATCAAAATTTTATTTAATGTAAATCGCATATCATTTGATCCTCTTCTCGATTTAGATTTTAAGCTTTGTAAAATGGTAAATGATGTACACACCTGTTATTGGTGTACATATCGGAATGTGTGTCTGTTTGAATACTAGTTTTTTTCAATGTATTAATATGTACTCTGTTGGTGTGTCTTAATAAATACAAATGGTGTCTGTCTGTCTGTTCGGTACAGATTTTGCAAACGCATTTAAATTGACTTTGTTCAATATGGAATAAGACCGACAGTCATCGATGTTTTTCTAATATCGATCATCCCTAGGTGCTAGGTCCTGGATATGGGACCAGGACGATGCCTCGGCTCGCGCGAACAAGAAGCTTTAACACATCTTCACACACATCCGGCATGGATGTGGGGAATCGGCAACGGGGTATCAGCCCCCTGGCCGAGGTGGCCCGGTCATAAATATGGCCGGGTCCTTCTATTGGGACAAGTGTCCCTTGAAGGGGCGGAGATTCGTAGATCCCGCGAGGGAGGCCATCATAAGAGTGTTCACGCCACACTCCGCGACTAACCCTGTCAGGTGGAACCTATAACGAATCAGGAAGTGGCGTATTGAGGTGAACCCGGACAAGAGCGCTGCGGTGTTCTTCTCCAGAGGTGCCACCCCGCGCCACTCCCTGCGCCGCCCTAGAAGTAATCTCGGCCAAGTGACCATGTTCGACCGACCCATTCCCTGGGTCAAAGAGGTCAAATATCTAGGGGTCACCCTAAACAGTACCATGTCCTTCGGCCCGCACATCAAGCGGGTCCGTCACCGAGCATCATTTGTGCTCGGTCGTCTCCATTCGTTAATCTGCAAGCGGAGTAAAATGTCCCTTAGAAATAAGGTGACACTTTACAAAACTTGCGTTCGACTCATCATGACTTATGCGTGTGTTGTGTTCGGGCATTCGGCCCCCTCTCACATCGATAAACTCCAAGTGGTTCAAAACCGCTTCCTCCGTAAAGCCTTAGGAGCCCCCTGGTTCGTACGGAACGTCGACCTCCACTCCGATCTAGGTCTCGAACCTATTCGCGCCTTTATTAAAAAGGCGTCAACACGTCACTTCGCGAACGCATCTACCCATGCGAATCCGTTAATCGTAGCCACCGCCGACTACGATCTACCCCCGACCCCTGCCGCCACCGCCGGCCGCGACATGTTCTCACCGACCCCCCCGATGCTTTGTCATCCCTTCTTTCCGCTCAGAATACGGGCGACGACGACGACGTAGTAGTAAATCCCCTCCCATAGCCGGCGGTTGACCGGTGCACTTAGTAGTGCACCCGTCCCCCTACAGCGACTGTTCCAACCGAGGGCGCCTCGAGTATGTCGCCTCTTGCCCTTCTGGCTGGCTAGAGCGTAGTGGTTGCACGCTCGCCTTTTAGTCCGGTGAAGCTGTAAAGGCCTCGCGGCCAACAGCGTACATCATTCACACACACACCATAGGAAGCCCGACAAAGCGATCAGCAGGGAGGCGGCGTCTTTTCGAGGCCCCTCTTCTTTCTTCGACCGGTAGCGTGATACAGCGCCACTAGGAAGACCTAGCGGCGATCAAACGCCACCAGGCTGTGTCAGGTATATAGTGTGGGTAGGGACGTTTGGGGAGGGAAAATGGGGTATTAGGGGGTTGGGAGAGTCAAATCCGGTGGTGTGGAAGACAGTGATGATGTGGCGCTCTTCACACCGCCGTGCGGTCATCTCTGCCGGGTGAGACTCGTTGGAGAAGCCCAGTAGGCGACCAGCTACGACGGTGACTTCGTCAGTCCCTCTTCTGTCTTCCACGGTGTCAAGTCGAGTGCCGTCGCCGCGCACGCGCTCAAGCCCCAACGGCGAGCCGTTAGGACGAACTACGGTGGGCAGCGGAGGTCAAGTCCGGTGCAGGCCCCACAGTATCATCGCTGGGCACGGCCCAGACGCGTGGGTAGGGAGGGCCTCCTGTCCGGCGGGCGCGCGTGCCATGGTGCTTGGACCTAGGTATGGGACCAGGACAATGTCTCGGCACGGGCGAACATGTTGGTGGACAGGCGGCGGGAAACTCCTCTAGGCTCTCGACTCGAAGATCCCTCTGGATAGTGGAATTTCTCACGTACCTTGGCGCCCGGACTATGGTGCGCAAAGTAGCGGATTCTTGCGACGCCAGCAATATGCGCAGGGACGGGCGCTTCAGAGGTGCCCAGGCCGGCGCCGCATACGTGAGGCGGCTACGGATATAGATCTTGTAGATCGCGATCTTCACTTGTAGAGGGAGTCTTGAGTGAGAGTGCGCGGGCGTGTCTCGCCTGCGCAATGATATTCTTTACGTGGGGCTTGAAAGTCAAATTCCGGTTTATGGTCACCCTAAGGTATTTGACCGTGGGGGACCATTGGATGTCTTGTCCTTGAAGTTGGAGTGGTGGAGGGTGATGGTAACGTCCCATGGTGATGGCCTGTGCTTTACGCACATTTACCAATAACCTCTATTTGGACAGCCAGTACGGCAGGAGGTCAAGGGTGCGCTGAATTTTCCTGGACGCGAGGATGGTGTTAAGCGACGACGCATAGAAAACCGCGTCGTCCGCGTAGAGGGCTAGGTGGATATCTGGGGCTGTGGGGATATCATCGGTGAAATGTACGTAAAACACAGGCGAGAGGCAGGACCTTGGGGGACTCCGGCGGCGATGGGGCGCAGGGTAGAGCGTGCCTTGTCCACCACCACTCTGAAGCGTCTGTCCTGTACGTCGCCTGTCGAACGCCTTCTCCATGTTGAGGGACACCAGGACGGTCTTCTCACGCTTGTTAGCGGAGGCCGTCAGATCGTGTATTACCCCCCGACAGCTGCTGTGTGGTGCTGTGATCCGACCGCCACTATGCGGTGGGACAGGTGCTTCAGCTTCTGTTGGTAATGCCGTCCGCTCCGGGGGCCTTCTTCGGCTTGGTCTTCTTCATGCTCAGGGAGAAGAAGATGGCGTCTTCATCAGGAGCTATCGGCGTGTCCAGGAACTTTTGTTTGTTTTTTTTTTGTTTTTTAAAAAAACGTTGCCCTACACTAGGATTAATTCCTGTGTCGTGGGTGCGTTTACAAACATGAAAATTCACATACACAAATCGACGAGCTCCAATTTTTCGTCCCTGTCTACAAACCGACAAGTATCGGCGCAACTTCGGATCGCCGACCGAGGCATCTAGTCAAAATAACGTATATTTTATTACCCCCATTATCCGTTGTATAAGAAAAAGAAAAATCTTTTATCTTTCTTTATCAAAATGAGTAAATGTGGAGGATGTAATCTAAATGTCAAAGCAGTGGAAAAAATAATATGTTCCAAAAAATCCTGTGAAAATCTATTTCACTATCAATGTGTTAATCTATCTGCGGACGCGGCTGCCACCAATTAAAAAACGTGGCTTTGTCCCAAGTGCAGTAGAGGACAGCCGAAGAACGACAACACCCCTATCAAGACCCCGGCGTCATCGCAATAAGTTCAGGAGGATTACTTCAATGTCACCATCAGAAAACCTACAGTGCCTAGCCAAGAATCAGAACCCCAGCCACCAATATTGGACACTCTTAATACAGTGCGAAAAGAACTGCCTGCATTAGTACTAAAAATACTTACCCCGGAGTTTAGTAAGTTGCAAGGACTTTGCTCTAAAGTGGAAACCTCGGTGAACTTCCTTAGCTCTCAATATGACGACATAAGATCCCTATTAATCGCTAATCAAGAAGAAATAAAATCACTGAAAAAAGCTTACCAAGAGCTACGCAACGACCTTGATCTATGTATGTCGCGTATACAACACCTCGAAACCGAGCAGGCACGCCAGGAGCAGTGGGTTCGTCTGCAAATCATAGAAATTTGTTGAGTGCCTGAAACTAATGATGAAAAACCTGTCGACAATGTCCTAAGTGTTGCTGAATACACAGGTGTGCCAATTAACATTAATGATATAGAATTCGCTCATCGTGTCCAACCACGTCGACCTATAAACGGCTCGCAGACAAGAAATATAGTTGCTCGCTTCAAGCAACGGATAGTTGAGGATGCCATGGTAGCTGCTGTGCGCAAAAAACATGTTATCACCGTGGAAAGTATTGGTCTTGCCAGCAAATCATCGACTAACCCAAAAAGCAGGATTTACGTTAATGAGCATCTGACGCATAATAATAAATCACTACTGAGGGCGTGTAAACTTAAGGCGAAAGAAGCTAACTACAAATATATCTGGACAAAAAACTGCCGAATTCACCTTCGAAAAAGCGACGACTCCCATGCAATTACCATCCTTTCGGAAGCGGATTAAAAGAAAATTGTTTAGAACCATATTTTACACGATCATTTAGCTACGATTATGTTTGTTACGTGAGACAACCGCAATGTTTGTTTTTGTTGAATGAAATACTGATTGCCGTACCACCAATATTTTGTTATCATAATAAAAACTTTAAGGGATACATATTTTTACTTATTTTTCTAAATACCTATCATACACTTACACACACAACTTACTCAATTTACACTTTACATAACAGCACACTGCGTCACATACCCATTATGAATATATTATCATTGATATTATTTCACCATATTACAGTACTGCCTATTATTACAATCTATTTCTCTCTAAAACATATACCTACATATTTACCTGTACTTCATACTAGTATTATTTACGACTTATTTATTTATTTGTATAATGCAGTTCTACACGCTAGCGCAGCCGTTTTAATGTTACCTGTTCACGTTGACTTCATTCGTAATTATCACAAACCAAAGCCGGAAAAAAATCATACAAGACATGTTGCCAAAATTATCTACACCTCCACTCCGTTACTAGAAATTCGTGCATATTGTTATACTATACATTTAGCCAGTAGTTATAGTATTCAACTGTTATGGTAATGGCTGATAACGAACACTTACAACTTTTTTACCAAAACGTACGTGGGCTACGCACAAAAACCAATACATTCTATAGTAATATGATATCATCAAATTACGATGTGATGCTTTTTACTGAAACATGGCTACATGATGGAATCTTAGATTCTGAATTATGCAACAGTAATTTCGATCTGTTTCGACGGGATCGCGGCTCGCTTGGCGGCGGCGTAATGATAGTATGCGCCGCTCGTCTGCATGCGCGCGTGCTCGACGCGTCCTCCCCGCCAAACCTAGAATGTGTATGGATCACAATACCAGCTCAGGCGCTCGGCCTTAATCATAATGTTCATGTGAGTGTAGTGTACTTACCGCCGGACAGCATGTAACCTATTCGTATTCAATCTTTTCTTGATACCATAGCCTATGTTACAACTGAATATCCAAATGACTACATTGATTATCTGGAATATTATCAGGGGACTTTAATTTACCTTGTATTAACTGGACAAGCGGTAGACCAATATTTATAAAGAAAGGCTCGGTTGAAGTACAAAATTCCGCTACGACGTTATTAAACACAATGTTATACCACGGGTTAAAACAGTATAACACACTTACTAACACATCGAATAACACTCTAGACTTAATCTTCTGTAATTTTTCACTAGACGTTGCTAACTCCAACCTTCCCCTTGTAACTGAGGACACATTTCAACCTGCACTAGACATCAATGCTTTAAATATTATATTGCCTCCTCTCAAGCATACTCCTTACGTAAAGAAACTTTTTAAAAAAGGTAATTACAATGCTATAAACACGGAACTTGCTGATTACAACTGGTCCACCCTGCAAAGCGCCTGTACCCCGGAAGACATGATAGATATTTTTTATGCCGTCCTTAACAATACTATAGATAAATATGTGCCACAACTTACAGTATCAGGATCACATGTCTATCCGATCTGGTATAATCGAGCCTTAATAAATGTAATCAAAGAAAAAGCTAAGGTATATAGGCAATGGAAGCAATATAAAAATCCCCTAGATTATATTTCTTTTCGCGTATTAAGAAACCGACAAAAGAAGATGCAAGAAGATTGTTATAAAGCACACATTGAGGCATCACAGTCTAAAATTAAAATCTCCCCTAGACATTTCTGGTCCTACGTGCAAACTAAAAGGAAGAATAATAAAGCATACCCCAAAGTTATGCACTACGACAATGTTCACCTAAATAACGAAGTCGATATCTGCACCGCCTTTAATCGTTTTTGCCAGAAGAACTTTAACCCTCGTTCAGGAAATACTACTCCTTTTTCCGCAGCTCACGAAACGTACGGTGATACATTACATGAGATGGAGATAAATGAAAAAT
Organism: Phalera bucephala; assembly: GCA_905147815.2. NCBI lineage: Eukaryota > Metazoa > Arthropoda > Insecta > Lepidoptera > Notodontidae > Phalera > Phalera bucephala. The sequence continues at coordinate 21,907,195 of LR990630.1, read as the reverse complement.
ACATGCTGCAGCTTCTAAAAGACCTTAATGTTTTGAAAGGCCCAGGTTGTGTATCTCAAAATGTGCAAAATCTCTTGCAAGACCCCTCACACTCATTTTTAACCGATGTTTTCAAATTGGTCATTTTCCGCAAACCTGGAAACTAGCACACGTAGTACCTATTCACAAAAAAGGGCTTAAAAACAATATCGAAAACTATAGGCCTATCTCAATTTTAAATGTTTTGAGCAAATTAATGGAGAAAGTGGCTCATAGGTTTATATATCCCATAATAACGTTCAATGACTCCAGAGCAGCATGGTTTTATAAAAGGAAGGTCAACCAATACTAATCTAGCCTTGTTTTTGGAAAACACTTTTCGTTGTATGGATGGTGGAGGTCAAGTAGACGTTATTTATACCGACTTTGAAAAGGCGTTTGACCGTGTAAATCATGACATTCTCCTTCGGAAGCTCCAAGAAATTGGAATACGCGGCAATCTCCTTAGGTGGACCGAGTCTTATTTAAGAAATAGATCCCAAGCTGTTGTTGTTGGTGGTGCTAAATCAGATATCATCAAAGTTTCTTCTGGCGTGCCACAAGGCTCCGTGCTGGCCCCACTGCTGTACGCAGCGTATGTATGCGATATTAGTAGTCATATTAAAAATGCAAAGTTTCTAATGTATGTGGATGACACAAAAATTTATATGAATATCAAAAACGAAGATGATTGCACAAAAATGCAAGAAGATCTTAATAGACTCGCAATTTATTATGCAGATAACCACATTAGTCTAAATATCAGTAAATGCACAACGATAACCTTTACCCGCAAAAAGAAACCTGATCTTTTCAACTATAGCTTTAGCAGTATCACCATCAGCCGCGACTGTATTGTTAAAGATCTTGGAGTTGTATTAGACCCGAAACTCTTGTTTTCTGAACATGTCTCTTTTATTGTTAATAAGGCATATAAAAATTTAGGCTTCATTATACGTACTTGTCAACCCTTTACTGATATGTTGTGCCTCAAAATTCTTTACTATTCTTACGTTAGAAGTGTCTTAGAATATTGCAGCTGTGTTTGGAATCCACATTACGTTATTTACAAAAAGGAAATTGAAAACATCCAATCTAAAAATACAAAACGTCAATACGAGCGAGCGAGTGAGGGATTTGAGTCGGCGAGAATCGAACCCGGTATGTGATCATGTAGTAGCGGAATCAAACACTGAATGGACGGTAGTGCGAAGTAAGTCAGCTAAACGATATAAGCTTATCGGACAAAAGGGCTTAGCCTCTATTGCACCGGGCGATAAATTTAGGGCCGCGGATATTAAAGTGCCTATATTTATTTCTAACGTTTGCAAAGAAACCTGTGTTGATGATATAATTAGCTATATAAAAGAAAAGACTAATGAAAGTGTTACCTTAAAATTGATAAATATGAAAACAGAGAAAAATTATAATGCCTATAAATTATTTGTTCCTAAGCACAAATTAAACCTGTTTTTAAATGATCATCTGTGGCCCGATGGCATAACATTCAGGCGTTTTGTGCGTTTTATGTATCGAACAAAACCGATAAGTCCGAAGGTTAAAGCTTATTAAACTGTTATTATGTATAAAGATAAAGATTATGAATATAAGACCAGCAATAGTAAATTCACCAGCTTTAATTGTAAATCAATTAAACGGTCTATTGATTGTGTTCGTAGTATTTGTGCTATGTCTGACTTAGTAGCCCTACAAGAGACATGGCTACTCCCTCACGACATTCCATTTTTAGGAACTATAAGTGAAGACTATGAATACACAGGTAAGTCGGCTGTAGATACATCCGCAGGTGTACTGGTAGGAAGGCCGTATGGAGGAGTAGCCATTCTTTGGAGAAAGGGCATTTTTGATACCGTTTCAATTTTAGAATGCACCAATTCGCGTCTTGTGGCCATTAAGGCAACCATAGGAAGACGTTCTATTATTGTGATCTCAGTGTACATGCCAACAGATGCGCACGATAACCTACCTGAGTTTGCTGAAGTCCTAGGAGAGATAAGTGCCATTGAAGCGAGCAATGATGTTGAAAGCGTTTTTATATTGGGTGATTTTAATGCTCACCCTCACGAATTATTTTTCAATCAACTTTTAAATTTTTGCACAGATCAATCCTGGATTTGTGCAGACATAGAACTTTTGGGGATGGAATCGGACAACTACCCATTTTTAAGTGAAGCCCATGGATGTAGGAGATGGTTGGACCACTGTGTGGTCTCTCAATCTGCCTGGAAGACGGTTGTAAAGGCGGGTATTGAGGAAAATGTGTATGTGTACGATCATCTACCTTTATTTATTGTGTGTAATCTGGAAATTGTTAGACAAAAATTGCTGATGCATAGTGAACCATGTAATGGAGTCATCTGGGGAGAGAGGAGCCAATCACAGATCAATCGTTATCATGATATCTGTCATAATATTTTGCGTGATGTTGATTTCCCTCGGGAGTTCATGAAGTGTAGCTACGGGCCATGTAGCCTGTCCCATCACAGAACTATACTTGATGAACTATACAGCACTATTGTACAAACTTTATGTGAGGCCGCAAAAGACACAAAACCGAGAGGTGGAAATTGGCCAAGACATGCCGGGGTAGTATGCGGTTGGAATAAACATGTACGAGACGCGCATCGGGAGGCTGGGCTTAGATTTAGTATCTGGGTACTGGATGGACGGCCGACGGCAGGAGCATCATATAACCAAATGTGTGAGGCTCGCAAAATTTTTAAAAGTCGTTTGAGATGGTGTCAGAAAAACCAAGAACAAGTTAAAATGGATATGATCGCTGAACAAAGAGCCACAAAAAATTTCAGAAAATTCTGGAAGTCCACTGGTAAACTAGATGTCAGGCCCAGTCTCCCGGTGAGTGTGGGAGGAAAGAATGACTCCACAGAGATTGCAAATATGTTCATGGAGCACTTTAAAATGAGGTCTCCGTTGGGCCCACCGACTCTAAACACTGTGGCTGAAACGGACTGTCCAGGAAAGGAGCTACCATTACTTTTCTCAGCCAAACAAGTTAAGGAAGCTATAAATTACATGAGTCGTGGCAAATCTCCTGGACATGACGGGCTCAGTATCGAGCATTTTAAATTTGCGGGAGTTCACCTCCCGAGACTCCTGTCCCTGCTTTTCACGATGTGCGTCAGTCATTCATACCTTCCAACGGAATTAATGAAAACTGTAGTGGTACCCATTGTGAAGAATAGAACAGGGGATATCTCGGACACGGGAAATTACCGATCGATCTCCCTTGCGACGACAACTGCCAAGATATTGGACAGTTTGCTTGATGGTTATTTGTCAAAACATCTCAGCTTGCACGATGCACAGTTCGGTTTTCAGCCGGAACTGTCAACTGAAAGTGCTATCTTAGGCCTCAAGCATACTGTCCAATACTACATTGACAGGAGGACGCCTGTGTACGCCTGCTTCCTTGATCTGTCCAGGGCCTTCGACCTTGTATCGTACGATGTACTCTGGAAGAAGCTCAGGGACGGGCGTCTACCGGCACCGATCCTCAATATTATTAAATATTGGTATTCGAACCAGACTAATAACGTAAAGTGGTCGAATGCACTTTCGGAGTCGTATAAGTTGGAGTGCGGTGTAAGGCAGGGGGGGCTGACGTCTCCTAAGCTCTTCAACTTATACGTTAATGACCTGATTGTTGAGCTCAGCAGTATGCGTGTCGGATGCCATGTACACGGCGTGCCTGTCAATAACATGAGCTATGCGGATGACATGGTGCTGCTGAGCCCAACAGCGGCAGGTATTCGAGAAATGTTGAAGGTATGTGAGTCTTATGCGGCCTCACATGGATTAATATATAACTGTAGAAAGAGCGAGTTCATGGTCTTTAAGGCCGCCGGTAAATGCCCAGAAACAACACCTGACATTACCCTAAATGGCGTGAACATAAACAGAGTCCATAAATTTAAGTATTTGGGGCATTTC